>PYST01000028.1:119508-151890 GCA_003049485.1 Ophioceras dolichostomum
AAAAAAAAAAGTACCTAGGAGACCGCGACTCTGTCAAATCCAGACACACAATCGTGGCCGCCAGCAAGAAATCGTGCATCCCCGCGCCCGCGAGGTGGCCCTGGCCCTCCAGCCTCCCGCCGGCCCGCAGCTCCCCCTCGAAGCCGGCGTGCAGGTCCAGGATCCGCATGGCGGCGGCCCGGCACGCCTCGCGCGAGTACGCATGCCTGCTCTCGCCGCGGCCGACGGTCAGGTACGACCTGTGCAGCACGCAGAGGGCCTTGAGGTGCATCAGCTCCATCAGCAGGCGCTGCAGCACGCGCGCGGGCGGGTCCGAGGCCGGCGCGGCGGCGGCCAGCGGGGCGGACGGGTCCAGACGGAGGGAGTCCGGCAGGGCGGCGCGGGCGGCGCGGAGCTCGGCGTCTAGGGAGAGGGTGCGCTGCTCGTAGGAGGACGAGTCGTACGGGTTGTTGTTGTTGGGGTTGTTCGACCAGCGGCGGTTCGTCTGTTTTGTGCTTGTTGTGCTTGTTGTGCTTGTTGTGCTCGTCGTCGTAGTAGTAGTGTTGTTGCCCAGCACCAGGGCGTGGCGCATCACGCGGCGCAGGAGGCGGATGAGGCGCGACTTCACGCAGTAGAAGAGGACGGGCGTGTGGGTGGAGTGGGGCCGGCCGGGCGGCAAGGGGTCGGTGGCCTCGTCGAAGTCGGAGTGGAGCAGGTTCGTCGGCGCGGCGGTGTCGCACTCGTCCTCGTGGATCACGGTGGGGACGCCCAGCTGGAAGGAGGAGACGAGGTCGAACACCTCGATCAGGTACCACGCCCGACGGCGCATCTCGCCCTCGAAGGGGGTGAGGCGGCGTCCTCCGCCTTGCCTGGTGGCGGAGGAGGAGGAGGAGGAGGAGGCGGCGCAGATGTGGACCGGGTCGCGGTGGTAGCCCATGCGCTGGGCGAGGCGGGCCACGATGCTGAAGCCGGCGTAGAGGATCGGGTCCGACGACTCGCCGGCGGCGCTGGAGCCGCGGTAGCGCGTGTGCATGTGGAGGAGCAGCGCCTCGACGGACAGGGGGCGCGCGAGGAGGTAGGAGCCTGCCACGAGGCAGGTTGCGGCCATGTGGGAGAGCTGGGTTTGGAATGCCGTGCGCCATGATGTAGGAGGAGGAGGAGGAGGAGGAGGAGCACCGGCAGCAGCGGGAGAGGAGCCGGGAGCTGGAGCCGCTGAAGTATTGAGGGATGATGGCGGTGTGGAAGGAGGAGGTGGTCCGGCGAAGACGCTGGCGACGCCGAGCACGGAGCAGAGTATGCTCGTCCACAGCATGCTTGTGCCAGAGGGGTTATCCCAGAAGCGGAGGTATGCGCGTTGGAACTGGCAAGGGTGGAGGAAGGGGGCCGGGGCGAAGTCGTTCCGGAAGTAGGCGGCGACAAGCCGATCGCATTCGGCACGGGGTGGGAGCGCCTCCACCACGTCGCTCTGGGAGATCCGGACGGGAGGCGTGGAGCCGAAGATGAGATCAGGGGTCGGGCTTGGCCTGGTGACGGTCATGTCCATGGGACTGGTGCTGCGGCTGCGGCTGCGGCGTGTGGTGGGACTCCGCCTGCTGGTGCTATGCGTTGTGGAGGAGGACGCGTTCTCGTCTTCCATTGCCAGCTGGTGGTGTGACGGTGGGATGTCTGTTGCGGAGATGTAGGCAGAGGCAGAGCCAGGGGGTGGTTCGCTCTCGAGGTAGCCTTGGAGGTCGCGGATGCTCTCCAGCACGGCGGCCCAGTGCGTCGCCCCGACGAAGGTCGTCTCGGCGCCGCTGCTGGCCAGATGCTCTCCTATGGCGCTTGCCGACGGTGTGGACGACGTGGACGGCGAGTGGTGGTTCTGCGGTCCGCTGGGCGACGACATCGGTCCAGGCCGGCCCTCTCCCGGTCCGCTGTTACCGTTGTCGCCCCTGATCCGGCTCGAGCCACGCCTCGGTGGTCCAGGTGGCGACGGCCCAGGTAGCGGCAGTCCCGCCGGTCCGGACGATGCAGACCGACTGACCAGATCGTTGACCATCTCCTCCAGCCTCTGCAGCCGGATCTGCGCCTCCTGCTGCCTCGACGAAGACGAGAACGTCAACGACGACGACGACGACGACACAGCCGCTACCCCACCGCCACCGCTGCCACCCCCTCCCGCAGCCACTCCGCCGATGCCGACACCGACACCGACTCCTCTCCGCCGCCCGAGCACATGGGTCGGGGGCAGAGGGGCGGCATACGTGCAATACTCGGCCTGTCCGCGCCGTACGCACGTAGAGCACGGCCGCTGCCGGTCGCACGCCTGCTTGCGGGAGCGGCATGTCGCGCACGAGACCGTCACCCTGTTCCGGCGCGCGACGACCCGCCGACCTGTGGCGGGGTCCGCTCCAGCCTGAGCCGACACCTGGGCCGATGCCGAGTCTGCCGATGCCGGTACCGATGCCGAGGCCGAGGCCGAGGCCGACGACGACGAAGTCAGAGGCAGTCGGGCCGAGAACACGGCAGTGAGATCGGGTGGTATGCCCGACATGCCGCCGCCACCGGGTTTCATTTTTATGCTATTTTCTTTATTTTAATTTTGGTCGATTTCGCCTGCTAATTTTGAGTCCCGTTTCCTAGATGACCGTCGTGTTAATTTCTCTCTTTGTCCAAAGCTGCGCGTATTCGTAAAAGTCCTCTGGGCATCATCCACCAGTCAGTAAGTCAGTAGGTCAGTCAGTCAGTCCTACCTTTACCTGGTGGTATCTTCGCATCCCACTGCATGCACCTTTTTGAATGGGGGTTTGTATCCCCGAAAGATGCGTGTTAGGTCCGTTTCTCTCCAGGCCTTTGCTTCTATTGTTGGGGTGCACAGCGTCGGTGACAGTCAACGGCCCGAGTAGCCGAAGATGTACGAAGATATGCACCATGTATGTAGCAGCCTTATAACTCCGAATCCTGTCGGTCGGGGTTGGGGATTGATGCATGAACGGGCTTTACGCTATAAGTACTACCCACCGCCTACCTGTGGCTGGCTGGCTTGCTTGACAGGAAGCGCTAGTGACATTTTTATCGTCCGCCACCACCTCCCGCTCTCCCTAATTCTCCTTGCCACCCGCCGGATAGCGTGTTTTTCTCCGTATCTCCGATCCTCCTCCCAAGTCATCCCTTTTGGTCTCATTCTCGTGAATCACCCACATATCCCGATGTCGCTACTGGCTGTTTTCCACGGAGACACTGCACAGTTCATGAAATTGGAGTGGGTGGTGGTGGTCGTTTCTGCCAAGTCGATACAATTTGAGTCACGGTCGGGGGCGAATGAGACGGTTTCTCAAAGTGATTATCATCCACCCAATCAACCACAATGGCATGGGTATATTATAAAAAGTGCAGACAGATCAAGGGAGTCGGCATCCGCATCGACAACTGCAGCACGCGCAGGGAGTGGACATCCTGTCCTCTCCAACCACCTGTCCGCATGCCAGCCTGTCTGTCTCCCTTAGTAGGTAAGTAGGTAGTACCTATCTCTCTGACTTAGGCTGTCTGGCCCATGTCTCTCACACTCTCTCATCCCTCTCTCTCTCTATCTCTCTCTCTCAGAGCAGCCGCTATGCCCAAGGTCCAAGAAGGGGTGGAAAAGTAAGGGGGAAGGGGAGTGAAAGATGAGTTCGAGCTCCCCAACCCAACCTAGACCCAGTATATCCTCTGGCCTTTTCAATCCATATCCTTCCGTTCCCAACCTCCAGCTCCAGGTTCCAGAAGCAGCAGATGAAGAATAAAACCGGCGCTGGTTACAAAACTCTCTAGGTGGTTGAATTAAACCAAACATGTGATCACGCAAACGAAAAGAAGAAAATAAACCCTCCTGATAAAAACAAGCGAACCAGCACCATGCTAAAATGAAGGGAAAAGGAAAAGAAAAGAAAAGAGAAAAGACAAAGGCTGCCAAAAGCCGCCAAAGCTGCCAAAGCCGCCCAAGGCGCCCCTCCCCGCCAGCCGTCAAAACGCCTCTCGAATGAATATGTGGTATGATGAGAACGATGAACCTGCCATAAAAAAAGAAAAGAGAGAAGAAATGACAACAAAGGAAAGGGAAAAGAAAAAGGAAAAGGTGAGAAAACATTCGCCCTTCCGAAGAGGGCACTCGTCATGAGATGGATAGGTAGGTAATATGATAAGGGAGAAAGAATATGAATGAGGGAGAGGACAATATGATGGTGCCTGAAAGACGCCGGTCTCTCGCTGTCTCTCCGGGTTGCTGTGCTATCTTTAGCGGGCTAGTTGAGGAAACCCTTGCACGCCGTGGTTCCGCAGAGACAAGGAAGACGGTCCTTCTCGTCCTCCTCGAACTCAAATTTGTAGTCGTAAGTGAGCTCCTCGTCTGTGAGAGCATGGGTTAGCTTGATAATCAACAAGAGAGAGAGAGAGAGAGAGAGAGAGAGAGAGAGAGAGAGAGAGAGAAGGGGGAAAGAAAGGTGATAAAGTAGTAGGTAGGTAGGTAGACAAGAAAACTTACTCTGCGCGATGTCCCGCAGCGCGTAGATGACGATCCGCTTGCTCCCCTCGACCTTGATGATCTTGGCTGTGCAGTTCGGCATGCAGCTGTGGTTGATGAACCTCGCGATGCCTCCCTTCTTCGTCGCGTCGACGACGGCCTCGTCGTCGATGCGGAACAGGTACGAGGAGCCGATCCCGCTCTTAAGGTATCGCTTCTCCCTCGTGTGCGCCACCGACGGGCGCACCTCCTCGCCCACATACTCGATGATCATGTCGTCCTTGGCGATGTTCTCCATGGCGTAGAGCCCCCAGTTGTGGATCGCGGACCTGGCGAACTTCACAGGCTTCTTCCGCTTCTTCAGCTGGTTGAACCGGAGCACGTCCCCGGACGAGTCCTGGCCGAGCGACCTCTTCTGGTCCACCATCTCCGCGAACACGCGCCGCTGGTTGGCACGGTTGGCGCGGGACGTTCCACGGCCGAAGTTGTGCTCGTCGGGCATCTTAGCCGTCGGCACCACGGCGGCCATGTTGACGCCGTTATTAGCGAGCGCCTTTGCCTGCCGCTCCTCGCGGGCCTTCCTGACTTTGATGTGGTGCGGGAGGTATTTGGACTTCTCCGAGTTGAGGATCTTCTTGACCCCCTCTGTGCGCGCGCAGCCCGTCGAGTTGGGCACGTAGTAGCCCTCGATGCGGGGCGGAGGGGGTGGCGGCTTCGGGTGGTTGCTGCTGGGCTCGCTGGGCTGCTGCTGCTGCTGCTGCTGCTTGATATCCGCGAGCTTCTGCTTAGAGTCTTTCGACTTCGACTTGGAGTCTCCCGGCTTCTGTTTGCCCTCGGCCTGCTTCTGCTTGCCTCCCACCACCCTCTCCTCGTCATCATCATCCTGCGGGTCCTGCGCGTTGAGTCGGTGGACACGGTTTCGCTGGTACAGCCACAACTGAGGGTCGCCCATCTCGCCGGTATTGAACTTGCGCTTGAGCCGGGCGATGTCCGGGCGGTCCTTGGTGCCCATCGTGAGAAGCTCGAGTAGCGGGATGTCGTTGGCGAAGCCTGGCGGTATGACCATGGCAGGCACGGCTGCGGCTGGGTAGTTGTCCATGTCCCACCTGAGTTTCTCCCTGACCTCGGCAGACGGGCCCTTGACCACAGGCTTGGTAGAGGGAGCAGGTGAGGGCGGCGGCTTTTGCTTCGAGGGACCTGCCTCAGGCTCCTCGCCCGCTTCGGGCTCCTCCTTTGTCGCCTCCTCCTCGGAGACCGCTTGCTGCGCCTTCTTCAGGGCCTCGCGCTCCTCGAAGATCTGCTTCTTCGTCTTCTTCTTGGTCTTAAGGGCCTTCTTCTTGCCCTTGGCGTCAGCCACAGACGGCGTCGGCAGCATTGAGCTGTCCGTCTCGTCCTTCTCCACGCCATCGACATCCTCGATCAGGATCTCTGCTGGAGTCGCTGGAGTGGCCGCATCTGGCGTGTCCTCGGGCTCCGGCTTGTCGATCGTGACGCCGAAGAGCTCCTCGTCACTCTTCCTCTGGCGCTTGGAGGCAGACTCCAGGGGGAAATCCTGCTTTCGCTTCCTCTGGAGCAGAGACGAGGCGTCGTTGAGGGCGAAGCTAGCCTCGGTCATGGAGTCATCCTCCTGAGGCGCCCAGGACCCGACCTCATCCCTCAGGTCATCCTCCGTGCTCATGCGGCTGCGAGGCCTCGACTCGGGCTCCTCCGTGTCTCTAGCCAGCGAATCACGCTCGTCGCGGAGCAACTCATCGTCCGACTCGACGTCGCTATCGATCGGAGCCTGGAGACGATGGTGGAGCGAACGGTATGCGGTGACCGGCGGCGGAGGACGATTGCGGCCGAAGGGATCGACGAAGCCACGCTTGGGAGCCGCCTTGCCTGCGTTCTTGACCTTCCGAATCCTAGGCAGAGCTGTGACGTCAAGGCGGGCGGTCCGGCGCTCAATGGGATCCGCTCGGGCGTTGGGTGTGCCGATGGGAGTCTTCTCGTCACCGTCGTCCAGCAGGGCGGGAGACCGCGTGGAGGCGGCCGCGATAGGGAGCGAATCCTCGAGGTTCAGGCGCCTGCGTTTGGCGACGTGGTTCGCCGGGTCAAGGTAGTCGATGATAGAGGGCATGGCGACCTTGGTTCGGATATGCTGGATGAGCTGCTCCGCCATCTCGAGTTTCACGACGCGGGCTGCCTCCTTCACCGGGTCGAAATCCTTCGCTCGCTGTTTCTTTTCCTCCTCGAGATCGGCCTCCTCCTCCCGTCGGCGACGGGCGCGGTCGTCTCGCGGACGGAACTCGGTCAGGGTGCCCGACTTGCGCTCCAGTGAGAGGCTACGGGCACGCTTCTTCGACTCGGCCGGTGGCTGTCGAATAGGAGGCGGCAGCGGGGCAGCTACGTTGCTACCTAGCTTCAGCGTCATGTCCATGTAGTACGTGAAGAACTGCTTTTGGTTGTTAGCCTTGTAGCACCACTCCGCTTGCTGGCGACCGGCGCGCGTGTCCGGGAAGGTGATGAAGTATCCGGTCCGGTCGCAAAGGATGTCCTCGAATCGGGATGACTTGAGCATTGCCTTCATGTGGTTAACCGTTTTGTAAAGGACCGGCACGGACTCTGAGGGCACGAATATATGTGGCTGCCGTATGCTGGAGCCAAGAGCCGAGGTGGGAAAGTCACCGGAGGGTGTGGTAGGCGTAGGCGGTGGTTGACGGAGAGCGGCCGAAGGCCCCTTGGGCGCGGTCGGCGGAGGACGGGTGTTGCCTGCAGCAGGGGCGCCAGCGGCCTTCGATGCCGCCGTGGCCTTGGGCTGAGGGGTGAGCGTCTTCTCCCTCTCTTGCTTGAGAATCTGCTCCATCATCTGCCCGCTCTTCCGGCCCTCGGGGTCGAATTGCACGTGGACCTTGCTGCCATCGATGAACTGTCCGTTGCCCTGGCGCACGGCGAGCGCAGCTGCTTCGATGGCGGCGACGGCCGTCGTGCGAGACCGGCTCAGCCTGCTGGTATCCCTGTAGCAGAAGGTGGCGAAGCCCAGATAGCTACCCGTCTCGGGGTGCATCTTGTTCGAGCTCGTGTCGATCTCGCCATACGACGCGAACAATGCATGCACCTTCTGGAAGGGGCTCAGGGGGTTGAAGCCAGTGACGAGGATCTGCTTTGGCGGGCCGGGGCCGACCGCTGTCCGTGGGTCGAATGGATAGGGCTTGACGTTGTAGGGGGCATGGCGCAGACGGGACCTAGCATGGTGGAAGTCGACGTTGATGTAGTTGAGCCTCCCGCCTTTGGCCAGGCGGGGGTCCCGAGGGGGGGCGTCATCATCTTCCTATTGAGCAACAGTATTAGCCAATGTTCACGAGCCAGACAGATGACGCCCCCCCTCCCTCAAGCACAGGTATGGTATGGGTATCGGTATATGTATACGTACGGAGCCGAACGACTTATATGTGGCTGTGGCTTTCGCCGCCTTTTTTCTCTCTTCGGTCGATAGAGAACGATCGAGCACAGGGTCATATGTGCAGGTCATGCCCAACACCGGGAGACTGGTGTCCCGGGCGGGGACGCGTTCGACGGTGGGGGCAGGGACGCTGGAGGACGCCAGCACGCTGCCGTTTGGCAGGGCGCCGTTGGGCGCTGTGTCGTGGTTTGACGGGAGTGCGCCATCGACTCTATCAGAGCCGAACGGGGTAGATGGCACCGGCTTTGGCTGGTACGACGAGACCGAGTAGGCAGGCGACCCGATATTCGTGAGAGGGGTGACATGGGTGCTTGAGGTCTTGGACATAGCCAATGCGCCATCACGCGAGGGCGCTGAGCTCATCGTGGTAGACGAGGTGGTGCTGGCATGCGAGCTCGCCGAGCCAACCGTATTCAGGATATCGCCCGGAAGCGACTCGCTATCATCAGTGTGAGAAGAGTGCGTGGTAGCGGTGGTAAGGGTATTGGTGTCAGACACCAAGCCGTTGCGCCGGGGCGCCGAGGCTGGAGTCGGGGCGGTATTGGTGCTGGTAGTGCTGGCAAGGGTGAGGGAGCTGTCGTCGGGGCGCGCCAAGGGAGAGCTGTGCTGCGGGCGACCACCGTTCTGCTCATGGCTGCCGTATAGCGATGGTGATCGTAATGAGGGCGAGTCGCTCACTCGCTGTCTGGCTCGCTCCCTCTCCATCGCCCTGTCCCTCACGGCGCGTGGCGCAGCCGGGAAGCAAGCATCGAAGCTCGCGCCTGGCGGTGGAGGCATCATGTAAATTTTATCTCGTCAGCCGCTCCCACAGTCCACCACCCATCATATCTCGAGGCGTCACGGGCTATGAGACGGGCAACATGAGTGCCAATGGGGGGCAAAGTGCAAGCTTCGATAGTGGAATGAGAACTGATCACGAATTGGGGTCTTGAGTAGGGAGGTTTGGCCACGCGACAGAAGCGTCGGCCGGCCCAAGGCGTGAGCCGCAGGACGGGTGAAATGCGATGTTGTGCGGGAAGCACGAGGGCGGAAAAAAGCTGGGGTCGTGTGTCTGAGTGAGGTGAGTTCGCGGCGATCAAAGAACGCAAGCGTGAGGAATGTGGAAACCGAAGATGGTACGATATGAAGCTGAAGAGGGCGACAAGAACGCTGGGATTAGCTTTGCAAGAAGCCTCTGTCCTGAGCCAGCGTCACGGATTTGGATTTGTGAAGCGTAGATTCTCGATGGGAAAGCGACTGGACGTTCGGGAAAAAAAAGTGGTCATCAGGGATGGCGGCAGTCTCGACCAAGGCGTAATTGGCGTTCGACTGGGGTCGGAGGAGTGGGTACGTACCGAACCTAAACTTCGTGAACGCGTCCGCCAATCCCCATCTTCGGACAGTCTTGGATTGTCCTGTATTGTTGCCTGTATTGTTGCTATTCAGTAAGTGGCTGAATGCCTGAATGCACCCTGTCAGCTGTGTGGCTGGTTCCTATTCTGCAGCGCTCATGTGCTGCTGTGACGCAATAAGCTGAATAAAAACAACTGGACCGCCGCGGTTCACTATTGTCCACACAAATTGCTCATCAGCACAATACTGGTTGAATAGGTAGGTACCTACCTGGGTACCGGGCAAATGGGGTTGAACGGGGTTGAAATGGGTTGAATTGGGTCGACCCCTCCTCCTCCTATTCATATGCAGCAGTCCGTGTCGTTTGATCAGAGTTCGGTCTCATCGACTTCATATTGAGCGTTGCATCACCGACAGGAGGTGCCTGACAATCAATCATCCTGCACAGAAGAATTGCTTCTTTTTCTTTTAATTCGGATTCTTAGTTAGGAGAATTCGCTGTTTGGCACACAAATGTTCATCGGAACCGCCGTTCATTGTGAACGGGATCGCAGAGAGTTTGTAGCTGTTTCTGAGGACAGCCTTCTGACAGAATAATGGTCATTCATTGGAGATACTCCAATCTCATCTGAAGTTTCGTTATGCCTCTCAATAAAGACACAGAATGCCACACAGTCGCAAGCAGCGGTAGGCAGCAGCAAGCAGCAGAAGACAATAAAACAAAATAGAAATCAATAGGACGGGTTCCTGTCATTACTCCAATCCTGACCTTGCTACCCCGCAAGATACGAATTGAAGAGGTTGGTAGGACCGTACGTTTGCCCTGCGTGAAGCCAATAATTGATCCAAGAAAAAAAAAAGCCCAAACGCCTTCCGACCACAGCGGCAATCAATAAAAAGATCAAATGAGGGCAAACGAGGCCTGCCCTGCCACTCTAGAAGTCCACAGTGAGCTTGAAGTCGTCGTCGGCGCTGGCATCAGGAATCATCTCAGGCGAGCCGCCCAAGTCGCCGTCCTCCTCTTCGTCGACGTCGAAGATCGAGAGGAATCCAAACCGCTTCAAGTCCTCCGCCTCCTTCTGGGCCGCGGCCGCCTGGCTTTGGGCAAACCGGGCCGGCGTGATGGTCATCTCTGCCGAGCGGGACGACGCGGAGCTTGTCGAACGCGGGATGCCAACAGCCGCCGCGCCGGAAGTAGTCGTCGGGTTGATAGCGCCGTGGTTGCCGAGGAGCGATGAAGCGGTCCGGCCCTTCGTGTAGCCAAGCGTGTTTCGTGAGGCGGTAACGCCATTGTCGGCAGCCAAATCCCTCGAGCGGGCTACTACTGCTGCGGGTTGAGCGGGTTTTCTAGCCGGTTGGCCGAATGGCAGGGGCCCGGCCAGCTTTGGTGCCGGCTTCGCGGTAGTGGGCTTGAGGCCTGCCGCGGCGGTTTTCGGCGCAAGTGCGAGGGTAGATGCAGCATTCCGAGACGCAATCGTAGACGGCACTGCTTGTCGAGATTGGGGGTGTGCCGGTTTCACGGTTGGTTGCGGCTTCTTACGCTGGAATCCGCGAGCTGTCTCAGGCACGTCGCCAACCGTCCAGTCGAACTCGTCGAGGTCCTCCTTGATGCGCTTCTCCCCCTCTTCAAATGCTCGCTTCTGCGCTTCAGCGAACTGCCTCTCTTTTAACGAAACCCCGTCATCGCCGACGGGATCATAGTAGTACTCGTAATATCCCTTCAGACGATTCTCCGGCTTGAGGCCCTCGAAGGTCAAGGCCCCATCAGGGAGTACGTCAGACTGATATTGGATATCCTTCGGCTTGGGAGGCGCGTACTCGATATCCTCCTCTCCCCCAAGCGGACCTGCTTGGTCGGCGTGGACCTCCAGCTTTGATGACTGGACACGGGGAGACTTCGGCCTGGGTCGACGGGAGATGGTGGCCGGAGGGACGCTCTTCTCAAACTCGCGCACCATGTCCTTCACCCCCTGAACTTGACCCGTCCGAGCTTTGGCATTTGTGGTCTTGTTTCCCAGCGGTGCGCGGCCAGTGCGTGGCTCTGCTCGAGTAGAACATCAGCAAACACTCTGAGATAGTCGGGGGAAGAACATGATTATGGCGACATACCCAACGGTGTGGCGAAAGCCGACTTGTCTACACCTTTCCCTCCCTTTCCAATGGTTCGCATATTCTCTTGCAGCTTGGTGCGGTCCGCAAGCACGCTCTTCCCCATGACTGTCGCGGCGTTCTCATCATTAAAGGGAACTTTCAGCGGGGTCTTCGGATATCGAGCGGCTGGCGTCTTCGCTTGGAGCTGCTTGGGCCCTTGACCGAGAGGCTTCGTAGTCCCAGCCTGATGGCTGAAGACCCTGTTCTCCTGGTCGCGAGCAGCCAACATGTTGCCGATTGACAGGCACTGAAGCCGCTTCTCGCACGCGGGTCGATGAGGCGATTCGTTCGGTATCGTGGCGTTGGTAGTATTTCTGAACATAAGATGAAAGAATGCGGATATTTTGCGACCTGACACGTCCGAGAGATCCACTTTACGCCGAAATGAAAGAGAGGGCACGTTGATACCGCGTGAAATTGTTGAAGTTCCAATCTCGCTGTGGGAGGGATGTTTACGATATCTGTTGGCAGGGCAACAGCCACTTCGATCACTGAAACTAGCCGACCTTCAGGCTGGCGTCACCCCTACCAAAGGGAGAAGTGGACCCCTGCTGATCAGACAGCTGCCCTTGGCTTTCCAGGGAGGGGCACCACGCTCCTTTTCCACTTCGTCCTGATCACGTCTCGTCCCAACTTCAACCTCCAACAACCAGCTTACGCCGCATTCCACGACGTCCATAGTGTCCATTTGCACAGCTGCATCTACAGACGCCGACATCTTGACCGCTTTCGTCATTTTTGTTCACCACCTACATCGCCCGCCATGGCCGACATAGGTCGCATCACTCAGGTACGTTGGGTGAACTAAAGGGAGAAGCGCATCCCAAGTGTTGCCCCTCAACCCCACCTCCCAATTTGCCATGCAATATCACAGATCCCTTCAAGCAGGCAGCAATGATGCCGCAATATACACATACGTCCATACACACTTTGGTCATACACGCACGCCTCCTGCTAACATTGCTTCCGCTACCGCCCGCCCGTCATGACGACAGAAAATGAAATTGCTCAGGGATGAGAAAGATGAAGCCAAGGCCAAAGTCACGGAGCTGGAGGAGAAGAATAAGCTGCTCGCGGCGGAGAACGAGCTCAAGGATGACGAGATCGCGGCGCTAAACCGCGCGAAAACCAACCTGGAGGCCGCTGTCGAGAAGCTTGAGAAGCGCGTCGAGACTCTGAAGAAGGAGTCCGAGGACCATAGCAAGGTCACCGACACGATCGGGTCCCTGAAAGGCCAGACGGGCCTGCTGGAGGAGCAGTTGGATGAGACCGTTGAGAAGCTGAAAGAAGCCAACGAGAAGTAAGCAGCGTTTGCTGATGCTCACACATTCACACACATACAAACACGATGCCCGAACACCATCCCTCAGTTCGGCCGGTACATCCGCGTCGGCCTACTGGCTGCACCCCTCGCCCACACTCGACTACCTACCTACCCACGCCATCTTGGATGCCACTGAAACGAATCTCCCCTCATGGAAACCAACTAATCCTCAAACTTTCTTCTACCCAGCTACCAGAAGGCCTGCCTTGAGGCTGAGAAGTTCCGGAACGAGGCCAAAGCGGCTCAGGACCGGAATATCGACTGGGAGAAGAAATACGCGGAGAGGGAGGAAGCGAACAAGAAGACGGAAGAGGAGTTGAAGCAATTGACCGAAGCTCTTGGTGGCCTCTAAGGGTGGGAGGGATAACAGATGCTGTTGCTGCTACATCTGCGCGCGCCGTGGTGCTGTGTGCTGTGGCTTGCGGATGACGAGACCGCTCCAACTCATTTCTTTGTCTTGTCATGCCTTTTTCCTTCTTTCTTATTGTCAACTTTCCCCCCCATGTCACAAACTACTGCATCACTGGACTGGTTCGCGGAAGGAGGCAGGTGCCGCGACTTCTTTTTATGTGGCAGTTTACCGAACCAAGCGCCGTTTGTGAGACGGAGATGTGTGTGAGAGCAGAAGTTGGGGACAACAGAGTATGATGAGGGCGGAGAGAAATGGAAATTTATAGGCGGAATTCGTCGTTGTTTTGTTTTATCACCGAAGACACACGAGCAAATTGATTTCATCATCTTGTTGGTTCCACCTCTATGAAGTGACCCGCGAAGAAGAGACAGAGCGGGCTCCTTTGCTTTTCGCCATGTCACCTCCTACTCCTCCTCTGCTTCGCCGCCGTCAACCGCCGCTCTACCTTACTTTCGTAACGAAATTTCTTTTTCTTCGGTTTCTTCGGACCGGGCTGTTTCTTCTTCTCTTCGGTTTCTCTCCCTCCTTGCCTGGTCCCGTCCGCATCATCAGCATCCTCGTCGTCTCCCTCTTCGTCATCGTCATCCCTCTCCTCCTCTGGTTTATGCAGTCCATCCCGGTCTATGTTGACGGACTCTATCGTGACCGTGGTGAACTTGTCCTCGTCGATGTACTCCGCTTCGAGATCGATGGGCTCGAGCGCGGCTGAGGCTGCGGCGGGGGCGTCTTCGAACCCGCCCCAGCCGTCTCCGTTGGAGTCGTTAGAGCCGTCGTCCCCCGACTCGTCGTGGCCGGCTTTCTGCGCCTCGCGCATCATGGCGTTGAACTGCTCGACATGTTCTTCCACTTCTCGTTTGCGGTCATCCCTGATCTGTGCATGACGTTACGTACAAGTGATCAGCTCCGGGTCCCCGCGTCTGCAACGCTTCACGGTTCGAGCTAGTAGCATGCGAAAGGGGGGAATTTGAGGGCGTATGAACCTGTTTTCGTAGATCGATCCTTTCCTGTCGCGCCTTTTGGGCCGCAATCTCCTGTGCCTGCTTGATCCTCGCCTGCTTCCGCTTGTGGAAGCCGGTCAGGTACTCTGCTCTGGCATCGTTGTCGAAGGCGATCTCCTCGATGGCATGCGTAGCTTTCCTCTTCTTTGGAGGGGCTAAGAGAGTCTTCTTGGGTCGAGGGTGGGTGATAAACATCTTCATGGCAAGAACTGGTAAGGCCGCTTCTTGATTTGCGACGGACCGTTGCCTGACTGGAGTTTGTGCTTCTTGTTCAGGCCAAGTTGAAAAATGTTATGAATGGACATCGACTGCCCCGCCGAAACTTTTTGTCGCCAAGGTATACATGCTGGGCGGGCTGCTGATGAGCTTGAACCACTGTAATTGGGAAGTGGCAGTTCCAATCTTTACAGAAAATTCCAGTAAAGACCTACCCCAAATTTTAGATGCCGATATATACAAAATACCGTCCGTACCGTCCTCTACTCATATTCGGGGAAAGATCCCAGCATACGAGGCTCTCTTGATGACGAGCGTATGTTGGTCGCAAGGCCAACTCGTCACTGTGGCTGGATCCTCCCAGTGGAACGGACTGCCAAGGCTTCTCGACATCAGCCCCAATTCCAAGGGGTCAACTCCTGACCTGCTAAGCTCCGTGCCCTGAACATCCAACAAGTCTCATCAGTCCAGCCTCGCACCTCGCCAACCCCCGTGGAGCGACGTGCATGACGACTTCAAGATGCGTCTCTCAATAGCCGCCAGCGTTCTGGCATGCGCTTTGGCGCACGCCTTCTCCGACTCAACGCCCTTTATCCTCCTCAACTCAAGGCTCGAGTGCGTATCTACTAGAATACCTCCAGATGCACCTCTCCCCCTCTCTACTACGTTACCTTGGACCTAGGCATCACCAAGCATCTCGCCCTCACAATTTCATGGTACCATTCCATCACCAGACACTAATCTGATTGATCGCAAACAGAGGCAGCGCCGCCGCGCCCGGCCCGCAGCTACAGACCACCTCGCAGGTCCTCTCCTCGGCCCAGGCTCTGCTCGCCAACTGCCCTACCGAAAGGTACCTCCTCATCTCGCAGCCAAACCTGCACGCCTCCGACCTGCGCTGCCCCTCGGACCGGATCCCATGCCGGAAGACGCTGCACCTAGCAGAAGTGGCGCGGACGTCCGCCGCCATGTCCGTCTCCGAGGTCGTCGGCCGCAGCTTCGCCTTCGACGATTTCTCCGCGTACATTAGTGAGGCGTGCAGGGCCCGGGGTGTCGAGGCTCGCATCTCGGACCAGACTCTGAAAGAGCTCCCACCGGTGGCTGATGGTCGGGCCGCGAGGGACGCTGTGCTGTCTCAGAATGGTGTGCCAACTTCGCCCTTCCCCCTCGGAGGGCCTTCACCCCCTTGTCATGTCAAAGAGCCCAGTCCGCTAACAATCTCCCCGTTGTTGCCACCCTGCAGACGCGGAGCTCGAACAGATCTTCAAGGAGGCCTGGTCCGAGGGCCACTTCGTCGCCATCTACTTCTCAAACCCCAGCGAACCGTCGCCGTACGAGGCCGAGTTCGACGAGCCCGTCCGCATGGACTTGCGGAAGAGGCAGCAATCTGCTGGAGAAGCTGAGCCCCTGCTTCATATGAGGGCCGCGTCCAATTCGACCAACAGCCACCTCGGCGTGTTCCACAGGTACACCTTCTTCACCCCCGGTGTCTTCATGGGGTTCTTCGCCATGTTCATCATGCTCTCCATCCTCTACGTCGGCCTCTCGGCCCTCACCGGCTTGCAGGTGTCGTACGGGGCGTTCGAGAAGGAGATGGGTCCCGCGGCGCAGAAGAAGCAGCACTGAGGGGGCTGGGGCAAATTGTCGCCGCAAGTAAATTTGAACGTACGGTGTCTGATTACACAGGGACATGGTGGTCTGCGTAGAGACTACGGAGAGCACTGAGATGGCATGAGTGAGGTGGGAGACAAAGGCGAAGCATCAGTTGTTCGTATCTGGCAGGATAGGAGTTATAGGCGTGCCTCTTGTTTATTTAACTTTGCTCAACGCTCGTGATAGACTGCGTCGTGTTGGAGCTGTCCAAATTTCAGGTGTAACAACAGAATCCATCATGATGAGCATTCGGTTGATGTCATGAGATTGAAAACGTCGAATCGTGATCTATGAAGATGGAAGGCCCAAATTTTCCGCAGTACCGTGTGGAAATCCAATAACCGAAACGCACTGATCCATCGATGCAGATAGTCTGCATGTTCGTCTTGCCATTCTGAATCCCAACCCCCCCCTTCACACGAGATGGCTCGGCAGAAGGAAATTCGCGATACCCTCGCGTATGGCGTACTCATGGCCGCAATTTGAGCAGACCAGTTTCCCCTGGACGATCTGAGTTTCGATGAGGAGGTTGTGCAGCTCTTTCATCATCTTCTCGTCGGCCTCCAGCTCGTCCCTTGTTGGCGGCTGAGATGGGAGGGCGGGGAAGCCCAACTTTCAGTTGTTCAACATGTCAGCCTTTGATTCCGCGTGTCTGCCTTCCCATTACGATATAGATGGCTGGGTAGAGACGCTTACCTCTGTGGATGTCGCGCACAGCGCTGGCCAGTCGATCCGTGGCAGGATGTTGGCTATCAACTTGGTGTTGATTTCGATCTCATCCTGAGCCAGCTCGGCCTCTTTCGGGTGCAAGGGGAAAGAGCTCGACGATGAGCGACAGGCCTTGACCGCACAGGTCAGGAAGTTGAGACTTAGAACTTTCATGTTCGCCTGATATGATGATTGTTCTTCCTCACTTCCTTGCTATCTTGATATTTGCGAGAGTTATTGAGTGTAGAAGCTCGTATCGCATGCGTCAATCAATGAATTTTTGCCTTGCTCCAAGTCGAAAGGTTTACATCTACATCACGTGACTGCACCAAGAGACCGAACAAAAGGAAACATTCAAGCTACACAATCAACCCGCAAAACCCACACAACTCCCTAGATTATGATAACGGGTATACAGTAGGAATCTACACAGCTGGAATCTTACAGACGCACGGCGTCATCAACATCGTCTACGGTCCTTTCATCTTTGGCCGGCTCCACGCTGACCTGACTGCTTAAACCAAGGTCTTCTCATGAACCAACCCAGCCTCCTGGCCCCGGTTACGTGTCCGACGAACGTGGATAGCGACGGCGGAGAGGATGATGCCGAAGAGGAAGCCCTTCGACATCACGGACCAACCGGCCGCAGAGTTATTGGCCGCGTCGGGGACTTCGTCGTTGTAGCCGGAAGCCCAGTCGGCAGAGCCGTATTGAGCTGCGAGGGGAGAAGAGAGAAAAGGTTCAAAGAATCAGCAAGAAACCGAAATCACGTGGGTCGAAAGCGAGCGAGAATCGTTCAAAACAAAAAACTTTTTTGTTGTCTCTCTCATTCTGTGTCTCTTTTTTGCTTTTCTGTAATCTGTACTGTAGAAGAAAAGAAAAAAGGGAGCAGAATCGAGCAAGAGAATGACCCGACACTTAAGCTGGGCTGGTGTACGGCTCTGGCCGGTCAAATAGAAAGGGCGGCGGATGGAAGGCACATTGTTAGGGCATGTACAGATTAGAGCTCCACGTGGATACCTTCTTCTGGCACCTCAAGCTCTCCGCTCTTGGCGATCTTGACGGTCTTGGTGGGCCTGTCGCCGGGCTCCTTGTCGACGTTCTCGATCTTCTCGACGACGTCGTAGCCCTCCAGAACCTCGCCGAAAACGACGTGACGGCCGTCTAGCCACCTGTTTGGAATTACGAGGCCCCATGGTTAGCAACACGAGATAACACAAAGCTTGAAGTAGCCTTCCATCGGAAAGGGGTTTTTCCCCGGAGACCGGACCCAAGATGGCGAGACAAAAGAGTTGGGAGACATACGAGGTGACGACGGTGGTAATGAAGAACTGAGAGCCGTTCGTGTCTTTTCCGGCGTTGGCCATTGAGAGGAGGCCCTTCTTGCTGTGCTTCAGCTTGAAGTTCTCGTCCTCAAACTTGTTGCCGTAGACTACTCATGGCGGTCAAAGGGTCAGCATTCCCGAATCATAGGTACCACAGACGATTGGACGGTTCTTCTCTCTCAGATACCAAGCATGGGAATTTGGGTCTGGAATCGCTTACTCGACTTGCCACCAGTGCCGTCGCCCTTGGTAAAGTCACCGCCCTGGATCATGAACTGCTTGATAACACGGTGGAAAGTCGACCCCTCGTAGCCGAAGCCCTTCTCGCCAGTGGCCAGGGCGCGGAAGTTCTCGACGGTCTTGGGCACGGTCTTGCCGTACAGACCTATCACGATACGGCCGATGGGCTTGTCATCGTGCTCGATGTCGAAGTACACCTTGTGGGTGATCTTGGGGCCCTTGGCAGCCGCGGCGCCCTGCGAGAAGCAAAGGGCTGCGAAGGCCGTGAAGAGCACGGCGGCGACGAAGAGCCGCCTGACGTTAAACATTGTGGTAAAGGAGAGGTCGTTCTTTCAGGGTGGAATTGGACTGCGGAATAACGTTCGGTGTGTGTGGTTGAATGTAAGAGGACAGGATGTTGTGGCCGGAGCGGCTATTGTTGGGGAGTTGTGGTATTTGTGCAATTGACGGGATCAAGCTACCACGTTTCAACAACTGGTGGTTTCAAAGCTCCTCCGCCGCACCTTGAGTGGCCTGGAATGTTGTCCAGTGGCAGCTCAGTGATGACAAACTTCAGCAGCCAGTCGGAGCGACCTGCCAATCATAGGCCCACAAACGCCCCCACGGCTGTGCTAATGTCCAATTGATGTATGCGTTTCGACCGCGCACTGTACCACCTGCACTGCCGTGACGCAAGCATGCAAGCTGTCTGATTGCACTGCAGTCACTGCAGGAAGCCGTCCATCTTGCGCCAGCTTTGACACGCGATATATCTGCTGCCGCAAGTCCCGATACAAAGTCCATTTCCCGGCACGCCCGACCGCGGCCGTTCAGATGACACGACGCGCCTGATGCGTGCGGAAAAGCTCCCATCACCAGGATGATGTCCTCGACCAACGAGGGCGACCCATTCCTCCAGGTCCAGCAGTAAGTTGTTATGTGCCTAGCAATTTGGATGGGGATCATTCTTTCGCACATGCTGACTCCGTAGTTACATACGTTTAGAGATGTTCTCACTCAGCTTGCCGCGGCGAGACCGCTCTTCTCCTCGTACATTCGCATCCGGTCCTTGACCACGGCGGCCTCCTCGCCCGAGCTTGCCTCGGCCAGGTCGGACCTAGAGACCGCCCTCTCGACGCTGGCTGAGGACCTGGCCGACCTGGTTGAGTCCGTCCGCGCCGCCGAGTCGAACCCCGCTGCTTTCGGCCTCGACGCCGGCGAAGTAGCGCGGCGCAAGCGGCTAGTGCAGGAGGTCGGCGGCGAGATCGAGGACATGCGCGAGGAGTTATCCAAAAGACTAGATGCGACCGCCTTGGGGAAGAAGCGCACAGGTGCCGGTGGCGCAAGCCATGGCCTGCCAGATCCAGACGCGTTCGCGATTCCAGAAGCGAGCGGTCGTGACGACACAGACGCATACGCCGAGTTCGAGCAGCAGCAGCAGATGGCTATCATGCGCGAGCAGGACGAGGAACTCGACGGGGTCTTTCAGACCGTGGGAAACCTGCGCCGGCAGGCCGACGACATGGGCCGCGAGCTCGAGGAGCAGGTCGAGATGCTCGAGCACATGGAAGGGGTCATGGACCGTGTCGGCGACAGGTTGCAGACGGGCATGCAGAAGCTGCAGTACATCGTCCGCGCGAACGAGGATCGTTGGAGCAGCTGGTGTATTGCTCTGCTTATCTTTGTCCTCATCGTGCTCCTCGTCTTGCTTCTGATTTTATGAGTGTCAGTCTGGGTTTCGGGGAGTTTGGGGAGGAAGTCCATCGAGTTTCTGCATTATCATCACCATAATCACATTCCATCTGGGCTGCCTGGCGAATGGTACGGCCATATACGGGAGAGCAAAGATATTTCCTGATTTCAGTCTCTTCATCCCATTTTTTTTCTTTCGGGTCTTACGCTGGTACGACCGGGAGGTCTTTCATTTGTCGCCTCATGTATATACCCTATTTTACACCAATCCTCTCTGCCTGAATTCTGCAAAATCGTCAACGTTTCCATTCCGCCCGGTATCCAAAGATGGAGGAGGCGTCGACCTCCATACCATTCCTATAACTAAAGAGCATCAAATAAAATCCTTTAACGCTGTCTGTTCCCAGCGACCCCCAGAAATGAACCCTCTGATACTATCAATTTCATGAGAAAGAAAACAAGTACATTAGTGCAGACGCGTCCTCGCACCACATCGTTGAACAAAACGCACCCAATATAGCAAGAAAGACCAAGATGTCGTGACTACAATCAACGCCATTGCCATGCACTCCGGGTCCTCAGCCTCAGCGAGGTGCTCCCGAAACCGAGCCATGAATGCGACAGATGCCTCTCAACTCGTCCAACCAGATGACGCATCTAGATACCTGCCGGATACCTGGGCATCCCCCGGTGCCGAATGTCAGTTCCCGACCATTTCTCTGCATCGACTAATGCAGTCGATTATTGCAGGTTCAGCCCTGAGTCCCTCCGTATGATCTGCGCCAGCACTGGTAGAGCGTCGACCGCCGAACTCTTAGTCGGCGCTCGGGCTGGGAACTCTAGCAGCGCAACACGCAGGGCGGCGACGGCAGCGTCGCCGTAGAAGTGGATGAACTTCTGTTCGTAGTGCTCGATCATGGCTTTGAGAACGTAGCACTGCGTATCCGAGATCTCGCCGGTCGGCGTGTTGATGATCTTCGCCAGAGCGGTCCAGTAGTTGGACGGTGGGAAGGGATTTCTATTCTTTGAGCGCGAGAAGTCTCGCAACGCAAGTGCGCCGAACCCTGCCCCGAGCCCCGTCATGCGGTCCACATGGATCTGTTCGGGCACCCAGCTGCCCTGTTCCTTCCGCCAGCCGACACGTACCCGGCCCTGCTCGGTCTTGTCGCTGCCCCTGAAGCCGAACAAGACGGGGCAGACGACTCGGAATTTGGCGAGCAAGATGTCGATCATGGAGCCGCCGCGCCATTGGAACTCGGGTTCCGAGAAGACTTTGGCCAAGACAGTGCCTACCGGGTCGGCGGCCTGCGGCTTTGCGCCGCACTCGTTGACGAACTGCGCTATAGCTGCTTTGGCCAGCGCGTTCAACAGGTAGATAAACAGCGACGGGAGCTGGTCGCTGTTGTTCGCAGCACCATCCACAGGTGCCCTGGGCTCGAGGAGGAACTCGTTGGGGTTGACTGGCTCACAGGGAACATGCCCTTGCAAGGCTTCCCTGATGTTGCTCTGGATTTTTTGAACCTAGATGTCGCAACGCGCGTATGAGAGCCTGAAGCACACAGGAACGCATGTTCCAGAAGTATGTCGGTCTTTCTTCAAGGAGGTGGGCTCACCGGTACTTTGTTGGAAGACAAGGAGCCTTCCACCAGTTGTCCCATAGACTTCCGTATCTCGCGACGCATGTCCCCCATTCTGCGCTTGAGCTGTACGTTCGAGTCGGCCTGCCTTTTCAGGTCGGCACGGAGCTCTTTTAGCCGTTTGTGGATCTGGATATGGCGATCTGGCTTGGCGGTCTCAGGAACGGCAGCAGGTAGGGGAACCGGCGCCGGAGTTGTTCCGTTGACTTGCTGCGTAAGTTGGGTGACGGGGCCCGCTGCGACGAATGGATTTGACGCTACGGCCGTCGGCTGCGTCTGAGTTGCTGGTGGCTTCGGTGGTAAGGCGAAAGGTGATGCCGTCGGCTGTATCGACGGCAGCGTTGCTGGGGGCGGAGAGACCTTCTTGATGGCTTCCGGCTGGTGGCTCACCCCATTCGAGAGCGTAGTGGTGCTGTTCGTGGTCGTAAGAGCGGCAACCGAGGGTCGTTTGGGAGGCTCTTTTGCTGGCTCGGGCTCAGGCGCGGGCGGAGGCGGTATAGGGATAGATCTCGCCTTGAGAACCTCTAATCGCTTGCGCTCGGCTGCAAGCTCGGCTTCCGCTCGCAGGCGAGCCTCCTGCTGTTCTTGCTCAAGCCTTACACGCCGCTGCTCCTCCTGTATGTGATAGTGATTCAAAACCTCTATCGCGGTCTGGCGGAGCTCAGCATGGTCGCGCTTGGCCTGTTCAAGGCCACGCTGGTGGCTCTCTTCGGTGTTCCGGTCCTCTATCCGGAGCTCCTCCAGGCTGAACTCAATGCCGTTCGGCCAAGGGTAGCTGAAACGGGAACCCGCAGTCGACCGCACGTCGCGCCGGAGGCGCGCCGGGGGAGAGGAGTTGGCGGCCATGATCTATGTTGCCGATATTTTTTATAACAGCATTGTTAGCCGGTCTGTGGATTAGGCGGTGCGCATAAAACGACGAGGGAATCAGGGCAGGACGGCCGGGCAGGCGGGCGCAAATCGACGACGATGGACAAACTCAAAGATACCAGCCAGACCGTGCCGTGGCCGTCAACAAGAGCCAACGAATGAACCAAGGCCGGAACGGTGAAATTCTGCCCGGCCAGGCATGCGGGCGGTGAGTGCTATACACCTACCCTGGGGCGTCTTAAAGACCGCTCAGAATAGCTGGGCTTGCAGATCACCTGACTGTCCACTTCCAATGCTTCGCTCCTGAACTTTGGGACGCACCGTGCACGCATGCTGGGCGTCATGAGTTGTGACATGAAACTTGATACTGGAGCTTCAGGGGAGCTTCAGGGGCCAAGAAAAGAAATACGGAAAAGGGCCGGGGCAAAAGAGAGAGAAGATGCAGGCGGAAAAGTATGTTCGGAAGAGGAAAAAGACAAAATGGTAGGTGTATGCACTTGATGTTCGCTTTTGTCTCCAGCTAGACTGCTTGTCTACATGAGCCGAGACTCACCAAAGTGCCGCGCGTCTGTCCGTTTCCTGTTGTCTGTTACCATTCTTGCGCCTTTTGCCCGCCCACTTCCTCCAGCTCCGGATGGAACTCCCGTTACCGCAAGCGCGACAGTACTCCGTGCGGGGAGCACTGATGCTGACTGACTGCCCGGGCAAACAACTCTGGCCAAAAGTTGCCGGTTGACCTTTCTGGAGGCAACCTAACATTCCAGTGACTCATGAAATATGGAAAACTCTCCGTCCAAAGCTTCCTTTCCTCTAGGTAGGTACCTCGTAGGTACCTATCCACCACGTAGACCTCAAGGCAGCTATTCTGTTAATACAGTCTCGCTCACCGCCCTCGAAGAATTACCTACCTAAGGTAAGTACTGCGTAGGAGTTACCGTGTGTTAGGCCGGAGCGAGTCTTCAATTCTGTATCAAGTCCAGACTCGACGAAGCTGCTACCAAGGTGGTACCTACTTGAGTCTCGTATCGTGTAAAGTCAACCGTGAGTCCCACTATTCTCAGAGGAAGCACCTGCAACCATTGGGTCTTCAGGGGTCAATCCTCCCCCAAAGCCAACGGGGCGTGCTCACAAGGTCACGCCTTCTGTGGGTAGGGTGTTGCTGTAGCGGCCCGCTAGCCAGCGATCAGTGCGTCTTATTGGGCGGTTGTTATTTTAGTGGCCCTGAGTGAGGGCCTTGGGGCTTTGCGATGATCCAAGCAACCAGCACCCAGCAAAATCCCGCCAGCTGGGGCAACGACCACGACTACATCATCAACTTCCATCGCCGACTCCATCACCGTCTTGCGCTGTTCTCTCTCTCTCCTTCTCTCTCTCCGTCCTCCTTTACTCCTCGTTTTCCATCCCATCGTGCCTTGCCACCGCCCATCTCTATCAGGAACGTCTCCCACACTCCCTCCCTCACACTCCTTGCCCATTCCCATCTCTCCTTCACCTTCCTTTTTTTCTTACTGCCAGCCCGGGTTTGCAACCCCACCCACCTCGCACCAGAACCTACAGTACCCGACAAAGCTCACCACTGCCGTCTTTTGGTAGCTTGTCAGCCTAAAACCTAGCACTTCGTACATCCCGCACCACCAACCGTGACCCCACGTAAACGGACCAGACCAGATATCGCAACACAGCTTGCTTGCTGCTTGCTTGCTTGCTTGACAAAGCTCGACTCGGCCACCTACGCAGCATTTCTACCGAAAGGTTAATTAGCTCGCACACATTGAACACAAAAGGAACAAAAAAGAACAACCAAAGAGATCTCCGAGAACACCTCAATCGCGAAGACAATCTACAATCGACATTAGACCGGCTGAGCACTCGACGTGCACTGCCAACTCTGCGAATCGCCGGTCTACTTGTCCGCCATCCATCATCATGGAGCAGCAGCAGCAACCACCTCCGACCGGAGGGGTGCCTGGCCCGACCGGCCGCCGGCTTCACATTGCCCATCGCCGAAGCCCCTCGGAGCTGACGCCTTTGATGAGCATGTTTGCCAATCCCAATAGTAAGTTGCATTTCCTACCAAACCGAAATGCCCACAGTCCATGGTGACTGGATAGATAGATGCTCGGATGTTTGGGTGGCTTTCCATCTAGGATGCATCGAATCGAATCAGTTCGCTGACCTCTGGGCCTTGCTTTCCTCCCATCTCCTCATAGTGGAACAGATTGCCATCCAGCAGCAGATTGAGCTCTTGCAGCAGCAACAGCAGCAACTTCAAGCAACACACCAGCAATATGTCAACTTGGGCATGATCGCTCCGGGGCAGGCCATGCCCGGCGGTGCCTTCAATCCCTTGCAGACCTCTATGGCGCCTCAAGCCGGATTCCAGTTCCCGGCCCAGCTATCGCAGCAACCTGTCTCGATGGGTCCGCCGACCCAACCTCTCTCACATCGCCGTAATCAGTCGGCGCTGCCCAACATGGGCATGGGCCCGCCGCCGGCCCCGTCCTCGGGCGCCTCCGGGTCTGCGTTCAACTTTGAAACAACCTCGGGCCAAGGCCGTGAAAACTCCGGCGGAGCTCGCGGGGGCCGAGGCGGAGGCGGCGGCGGCGGCGGCTCTGGCGGTGGCCACCAGCGACGACACTCGCTGGCGCTGGCCGACGCCAAGAAGGCTGCCGAGCTTGCCCAACAGAAGCGCACCACCTCTGGCTTCCAGTTCCCTGGTCCCGGTGCCTCGGGGGCACCCGCGACGGATGAGGAGACCACGCCGACCGCCCCGGCTGCCGCAGCGCCCGCGTCTGAAAACCAGGTGCCCCAGGGCCCTTCGACGCGGGGACGAGGCGGCGGCCATGGCCGCAGCCAGAGCATGGCTATTGGACGTGGCGGCGCCAGGGGTGGCCTGTCGGCTGATTCGGCCAGCGCTGGAAGGGGCGGTCACGGCCGCTCATCCTCGCGGAACTTCGACAGCAACTGGCGCAACAATCCTGTAGGTCCTGGCGACCACCAGCAGCAACAGCAGCAGGGCTTCCAGCCCGGCCACCGCAACCGTGGCTCCATCAGCCAACAACAGCAACAGACACCCATTGGTGCCTTCCAGTATGCTGCCCAGCCTCAGCTGGTGCAAATGCCTGGCCAGATTCCCGGCCAGATGCTCATCCCTGGAATGTATGCCGGCCAGCAGCAGTTGACCCCCATGCAGATCAGCCAGCTGCAGGCGCTGCAGCAGATGAACGGCCAGCACCTGGTTGGTCTGCAGGGTAGCCAGCACGCCCCGCAGCTCGGTCAGCAGCAGCAGCAGCAGCAACAGCAGCAACAGCAGCGGAAGACCCTGTTCACTCCCTACCTACCGCAGGCGACTCTACCCGCGCTGCTCGGCGATGGCCAACTCGTCTCGGGCGTTCTCCGCGTGAACAAGAAGAACCGTAGTGATGCGTACGTCTCGACGCAGGACGGCCTGCTTGACGCCGATATCTTTATCTGCGGCAGCAAGGACCGCAACCGTGCGCTGGAGGGTGACCTCGTCGCCGTCGAGCTGCTTGACGTCGACGAGGTGTGGGGCCAGAAGCGCGAGAAGGAAGAGAAGAAGAAGAGGAAGGACATTACCGACACTCGCTCGGGCTCAACCGCCGGTAACAACCAGAGCAACGCCAACGGCGATGATGGCAACACCGGCGAGGGTGGCATTCGTCGCCGCGGCAGTCTGCGCCAGCGTCCCACCCAGAAGAAGAACGACGATGTAGAGGTCGAGGGCCAGAGCCTGCTCCTGGTTGAGGAGGAGGAGATCAGCGACGAGCAGAAGCCCCTCTACGCAGGCCACATCGTCGCCGTCATCGAGCGTGTGGCCGGCCAGATGTTCTCCGGCACCCTCGGTCTCCTTCGGCCGAGCAGCCAGGCGACCAAGGAGAAGCAGGAGGCTGAGCGTGCCGCCAGGGATGGTGGCCGCCAGCAGGACAGCCGGCACCAGGACAAGCCCAAGATCGTCTGGTTCAAGCCTACCGACAAGCGCGTGCCCCTCATCGCCATCCCCACTGAGCAGGCTCCCCGTGACTTCGTCGAGAGGCACCAGGAATACGCCGACCGCATCTTCGTTGCGTGCATCAAGCGTTGGCCCATCACCTCTCTGCACCCGTTCGGCACCCTTGTTGAGCAACTGGGCAAGATGGGAGATCTCAAGGTCGAGACCGACGCGCTGCTCCGCGACAACAACTTCTCGTCCGACGAGTTCTCGGACGCCGTGCTCCGCAGCGTCGGTCTCCAGGACTGGTCCATCGCTAAGGAGGATGAGGCGGCCGTTGGCGAGCGCCGCGACTTCCGCGACGAGAAGACCTTCACCCTCGACCTGGACGGCTCGGCCGAGCTGGGCAACGCCGTCCACGTCAAGACCCGGCCAGACGGCAAGATCGAAATCGGCATTCACGTGCCGGACGTCACTCATTTCATCAAGCCGAACTCGCTCGTTGACCGCGAGGCCAAGAAGCGGGGCACAGCGGTTCATCTGCTTAACAGGACCTGCGCCCTCCTGCCGCCTAAGCTGTCCAAGGAGGTTTGCTCTCTGACCCCTGGCCAGGAGAGGCTCGCCGTCAGTGTGGTGTTCCAGGTCAACCCCCACAATGGGGCCGTCGCGGACGGCGACACCTGGATCGGCAAGAGCATAGTCAAGACCGGTGGCAAGCTCACCCTGGAGCAGATCAATGCTGCGCTGGCCGAGAATAGCCAGGCCCCATTCACCCACGAGGTCGTCTCCCAGAAGGATATCCAGATCCTGAACGTATGTTGCTGTCATGCTAGATGCTCCCTCGTCCCATGCACCTTCCAAACGATATCTCCCGCTAACAAAGACTTTTCTTCCCTCTCTAGGCCGTCGCACGAAAGTTCAGAGAGGCTCGCCTGGTCGCTAGTGGGGAGCCTATCTCCCCGCTGCGTCTGTTCAAGCAGCTCGATGACGAGAACATCCCTATTGAGCATAACATCTTTGACTCGACCGCTGCTACGGAGCTTGTTGAGGAGCTTGTGCACAAGACAAACGCCTACGTGGCTCATTGCCTGGCGCAGGCTCTGCCGGAGAAGGCTCTCCTCCGCCGACAGGGCCCGCCCAACCAGCGTCGCCTGCAAACCATTGTGGACCGCCTCACGGCCCTGGGCTATGATATTGATAACTCTAGCAGCGGGTCGCTCCAGATTAGCCTGTTCAAAATCGACGATGAGGAAGTCCGCAAGGGCATGGAGACTCTTCTCCTCAAGTCGATGCAGCGTGCCAAGTACTTCATCGCCGGCAAGACTGCCAAGCAGCTCTGGCCTCACTACGCCCTGAACCTGCCTCTCTACACTCACTTCACCAGCCCGACGAGGCGCTATGCCGACATCATGGTGCACCGACAGCTCGACGCCGTGCTGTCGGAGGGCAAGATCGAGTATAATGAGGACCTCGAGAACCTGGTCAAGACGGTCGAGTCATGCAACACCAAGAAGGACTCGGCGCAGAACGCGCAGGAGCAGAGCGTGCACATCGAGTCATGCCGCAAGATGGACAAGGCCCGGCAGGAGGCGCACGGCGACCTCATCAGCGAGGGCATCGTCATCTGCGTGTACGAGTCGGCCTTCGACGTGCTCATCCCCGAGTGGGGCTTCGAGAAGCGCGTGCACTGCGACCAGCTCCCGCTGAAGAAGGCCGAGTTCCGCAAGGAGAAGCGCGTGCTCGAGCTCTACTGGGAGAAGGGCGTGCCCAGCTCGGCCTACGTCCCCGAGGACGAGCGCCCCAAGGCTGCCGCGTCGCAGCGCATGAACAACGCCTTCGCCGCGGCGCGCCAGGCCGAGGAGGCCGACCGGCTCAAGAAGGAGCGCGAGGAGGCGGCGCGCAAGCAGACCGACACGGGCACCATGTCCACGGACGACGTCGACGCGCTGTTCGACGACGACGACGACAACGGCTCCGACATCACCGAGGCCATGGCCGGCGCGTCGCTCGCCGAGCGCCCCACCCAGAGCGTCCCCGGCTCGCCCGCCCGCACCTCGTCGGCCGCCATAGGCACGCTGCACCGCACGAGGTCCGAGTCCAAGGTCCCCGTCGCGGACCCGCCCGAGTCCCGCCTGACGAACAAGGAGAAGTATCTCAAGTTCTTCAAGCTGCGCGAGGAGGGCGGCGAGTACATCCAGGACGTCACCGAGATGACCCGCGTCCCGGTGATCCTCAAGACGGATCTTACCAAGAGCCCACCGTAAGTTTTTACTCTTCTCTGCTATTCCTGTTTCTTCGTCTGATCGTCTGATTACTAATGGTTCTTTGTTCGTCTTGGTACAGCTGCCTGACCATCCGGTCTCTGAACCCCTACGCTCTTTAAATTTGACAAGGAGAGAATGCGATCGCATCAAGTTAGTGGAAGTCGTCGAGGAAGTGCATGCATACATGCTTGAGAGCTCCCAATCACGCACACGCTTCCTTGCACGTACATGTTGTTGTGCGCCGGGTAGGCCAGTGAGGGGACGACGTACTCGCAGATATTCATTTTTGTTTTCCCCGGTGTTAGTAGGGGTGTGGAAATGATATACAACAGCACAACAGCGGCAGAGAGTAGAGAAACTTTTGGGCGGAGAGACAACTACACCAATTTTTTTCACTCACAGAAACGGACGAACGGACGGACGGAAGGACGGACTGACGGAAAGCTCGTTCCATCTCTCAAAGCCTACCTCACTAGCCTGGAGTCTGGGTTGTGTCGTCCTTTTTTTTTACCTGGGGCTTGCTAAGAAAAGGTGTTTCTGGTTGCTGAAGGTTGGTTGGTGGGTGATCGTCGGGGTCAAGAGGAGAAAGAAGACCGGAAGATGGGGAGGAGGGAGTATCACACAAGAAAATGAAGAAGAAAAGTTATTTTTTGCGGAACATAGTTGTTTATGGAGGGAAATATGAAAGAAGGAAAGGGACACACAATGCCTTATATGAGGAGAGGGGGATATAGGAGAAAAGGGAGGAAAGATGAGCAGAGGTTATGATGAGTGGTGGGTGGTGGTGGTGATGTATCCTTTTTTACTCTTTTCTTGTTGCTCTCTCTGTTGTGTTTGTCTGTTGATAATCCTTACCGGTCTTCCTTATCATCCCCATCTTATTTATAAGTTCCATCCCGTCCCTCTCTCTCGCTCTCTTTTCCATTGGAAGGCAGCCATAGTCATAGTGTTAAGACAAGGACATAGCACCAATCTCTGCCAGTGGTGCCGGTCTCCGGATCCGGATCTTGCGAATGAGGTTCGGTTGTGTGTAGGTGGTCGTTGAGGATGGAGAAGGGTGGTGACGGCGGGGGTTGGGATGATGTACGAGGATGAGATCAGAGGTGAGTGAGACACTTAGTCCCCTTCGGCCGTTGGATTTGGGGAGTTAAATGGGCGAGAGAACTCATCTGGCTAGTCGTTCCTGCCTGTGTTTCGAGGTGATCGAGAAGGCCAGATCGGTTGAGAGGTAGGGACATGAATGCCAAGAAAACGGGAAGATGTCGGGGTCTTTTATACATCACTGGGCATGGGGAATACGCACAATTCGACTCCGATGATGCAGGAAAGACTCTCAGCCGTGTGGATCGCCTCTCGCCTACAATGGCAGGCATAGATCACGGAGGAAAAAAGAGGTTCCCTTGAGACACCTATGTCTTTCTCAATCTTCCTCGGATTCCGGCAAAACCGCTCGCCAGCACTAAGAAGTCTTGTTGGTAAGAGACAATTCTTGGTGGAATCCGTATACGATGGGCTACCAAGCCGGATGGCAACCGGCGATGTTAATGTTCTTGGAAGGTATGATCTACCGTTGGCAACGAGCTGTGTCCGATGTAGGCGGTTGAAGTGTTGGATCTGCGGCGGGTTACGAATAAAAAGCGGCGAGGGGAGGAAGGGGGCGTGTGGGAATGGAATGGGAATGGGACCGACTCTCTGGAGCTTGGGTTCTGCTTTTACGTTGACTACGCTGTTCATACCTAGGTTCCCAATTAATGGTGATGTTATCTGTCGGTACGTACGTAGTAGCTCATTGAAGCCTTTTCTCGTCCTAACTGGTCAGTATCGTCGGCCGTCATTCACGTCTCGTGGCTGCCCAGCTCAGCATCGGGGAGCATCTCCTTGGATAACGGACGAAAGGATCGAAGGCAACCCAGTCGGCCTTGGGTTAGGCTACTAGTAAGTGCAAGCTCTGAGGAGTTCGGGTGGCGAGGACGAGAACGAGTAACTCGAGGTACCTAGTTGGGAGTGATGACATTCCGGAATCCGAACACTAGTGCCTGGGTAACAGTCCGTCGCACGCAGAGGACTCAATGCCATGCGGGTATTCTGGCTTGCCGGACAGATAATCCTTGGGCACGCTCCGTGGTCTCTGACGGAATATCTACCTAACATAGCCTAAAATGCGGGAAGCAAGACCTCAGATCCTGGTCTGGGAGGGCAGACAGGATGGGCATTGTCACAACTCACAAGGAATAGTTTTACGGGAAGGAGAAACGCAAAACTCTCTTCATAGAGCCGCTTTGTCGACGGACGGGTCCGGGTACTACCCTATTCTACGAAGCAACGGAACGGAACAAAAAGAGGGAAGCAATGGATCAAACAATCATGCTTCGGTACGACGTGAGGGCGGTGCTGTGCTGTTTCTCGTCGAGGGAGACAAGCAGGCCGACCGCTCAGCAGGCAAGGGCCAACCATGTTAAGCAAGCAAAGCCGGATGCGGTTCACGAACGGGTGCGTGCTCAGACAGCGTTCAGATTAAGCAGAGGAGAAGCGGAACTCAACAGAGAGAGACAGAACAGTTAGAGGTTGGGTGAAAATATGGACTCGAAACCAGCAAAGACATGTCTAGACGAGAGAAGGTATAGAAAAGAGTGGAGAGAGGGACCGGCGTGAACAAAGTCCTTTCCCGATCCTATGGAGACAGCAGCCAGGTGATGGGAGAGCGGTGTGGGCTGAAGAGAAGAGAACCATGGATGCGCTCGGGCTTTGAAGAACACTTCCGGAAAGGAGGAACACGGATCTGCGTCGGGAGAGTGTCAAGTTTGATGGGACGAAAAAGCTGTGGCTACTGCTGCTGCTGCTGCTTTCGCTCCCCCACGACCACGATCCGTGCCTACGCCATTGTACATGTACCTAGCCATGTATGTACAATGACCTCGCAGGCCGAAGACGGGGATAGGAAAGATAAACGAGCCTCGCACGGCGAAAGGACAGAAAGGCGCCATCCATCAATGAAAGAACAGAGGTTGTTGTGAAACATGCGGCCGCTTACACCGACTAAGTTAGTAAGTTCACCCGTCTCATTCAACTCAGGTCACTATACGAATGGCACTGCTCACCTACCTAAGTTGGTTGGGAACATTCTCGCCGCACCCTCGCGACGTTTCCGCACCGATGCTTACCAGCAAGTGGGAGGGAGATGTGATGTCGGCACTCGTCCGTCCCTTCAATTTCGTTGCTTGTTTTGCCTAGATCCATCTACATGTAGGGCCTCTAATAGCTCCTGGGGCCCGACGATCCAGGCCAAGTTTCGAGACCTTTTGGATCCGGGGGGGAGAGAGAACATGGGAGGGCTACATGGGATGGATATATAGATAGAACATCACATTAACAGGGGATCTCGGATGCGAGATGCGGGATACTGCACACAGAACACATTGTTCTCCTGCTCTGCTGCCTGCTCGCCCCCTTCATATTACGACTGACCCCCTGGGCTGGGCCTCCTTGACGGTCATGTACCATGGAAATGATGTGCGCGAACCCTTGATGGCCGGTACACCAGCTGCGTGGGAGAATCGCCGAAGCGAAGGCGACAAGAAGCAGGAGATAAGGCAAGGGGGGAACAAAGTTGAGATGCCAAGTGCATGTCCCTGGATGGATGGAACATGATTAAATGTAACTGGACGGCAAACACGAGGTAACAGTAGTTGGAGGAGAAAAATGCCCCCCCCCCCCCCCCCCCCCCCCCCCCCCCC
>PYST01000028.1:151926-162328 GCA_003049485.1 Ophioceras dolichostomum
CCCCCCCCCCCCCCCCCCCCTTGAGATCTTCACTTCGGCGAACGCAGTGAAGAGCAACTCTGCAGAAAAATAACCCATGCATGATTTGTTTCTTGTTCCAATGGACGCCGCAACAGTGTGCATCTGCGTGTCGTCGTCAAGGTGCTAATAAGGATCCATAAAAAGAGAGCAGAGCGACAGGTTACAGGGAGAAGAAAAAGAAGCTTAATTTCAGGCTCAGGGTGTGGCCAGGGAGGTCGCAAGCGAAGCGGGCTTCCTCGTGCGTCGCAAAAGAGAGCAGGGAGGGATGAAAAAGGGCACCAGGGTCGTGTTGATGGCTTATGGAGCCTGTGGGTGGGAGACTGGAGTGGAAGCCAAACAAGCTTACCATACTGTGTAGCGTGTATGTACGGGTAAATTGTGTGCGAGAAGAAAAAAATTGGCACAGAGAGGCGAAGAGAGGCAAGAAAGAACATCGGCATCATCAAGATGTGTCGGCACCCTCACGGTCCGCCAGCCGAAACGACCCTGAGACAAGAAGAAGTCGCAGAACCCCAGGCCGCAACCGGGTCATCCCAGCGCTACGGGTCTTGGAAGGGGGTTCGGAGCTACCTGGGGTTGCTCAGGTTTCGCTGTGGCAGCCTTGGCGGGGCTTTAGGCTTGCAGCTTACCAGTTTTGGGGTGCAGGCCACTGCAAGAAGGGTGCGCCCCCTTGGAGCGCCTGGGCGCCAAACACGGTTCCTCAACTGCTTCGTGGAGGGTTGTAGGCCAGTGCCACCCCTGCACCTGAAGCTTTAAGGTTTTGGGACGCCGCCGGGAGTTCTCTGAGCAGGGGTTCTCTCGACAGGCTCCTTCGTGCGGCAGCTGCGTGCTGACTTAGCCAATTTCGTCCCATCTTGTTTCGTTTGATGCAGCTCCTGATTGGGTCCGGGAGCCGCAACAACCTCAATTCCCTCTCAACTCTCGACGACACCTTTTTTCCACTCTCCTTTTGCGTGGGGCTGGGTGAGGGGGCAAAAGTGTGTCGCAATTCTGTGTAGCTTTTTTCTGGTTGCTGCCCGCGAGAAACGAAACGCCTCGCGATCTGCTCCTGACTCCGTCCTGTCATCTGCGATTTGGACCGGGACTCCCTGACCATCCAGCCCTGCTTCCAGATGTCTGGTTTCTTCTACTCATTCCACTCATTCGGCCTCTGGTGGCCCTCTCCCCCTCTTCTGTGCCTCCCTCGATGTCTCCTGGGCACGTACCTGTCTATCCTCTTGTCGCCAAAAAGGGGAACTCGTCTCCTGGTACATACCAAGTGGGTGGGCGAGGTTCGAGAGGTATCGTCCACGACAGAGCAGCAAGCACACGATGGAATATATGCTGGATGAGGTGTCATTCTTTGTAGGACGGACGTGACAAGAACTAAACAAGTTGGTGGATGACAAGAACAGCGAACACAACGCGGTTGTTCCTCGTTCCTGCTCGGACTAGGTGAGCACGGAGCAAAAAAGGCTGATATGGAGGGGGTGGAAAGTGGAGGGGTCCCCTCGCTCATCACAATCCCGCGCATTTACTTGCTGGTACACACGGCGCACGGAAAGAGGAGCAGCCGCGTGCGTGGTGGGTGTGAGAATTTCCTCCTTCCTCCCCTTCCACTATTCCTCCCACCAGGCCCAGGCACAGGACAAGGTAGGTCCACCAAGCTAACCCCTCTTGCCTCCGTCCGTTCCTCACCCCTGGTGTTTGCTCCTCTTTTTTCTCACTCACATCCGTCTTCCGTGTTCGAGCGTTCATGGGAAATAAGGACGGAACCTAGCGGGAACTGGAACGGGCGTTGGGTTCGCCGCCGCCCTTTTCTCTCTTTATTATCCACCGCCGTTTCCCCCCATCTCCTCCACTTCTTCCCGCCTTGTTTTAACCTTTCTCTTTCCCTTCATCTACCCTTCTCAACCCCACGCACTCCTTTGGATTTTTTTCCTCTTCACTTTTCTTCTTCACACAATTTTCGAAACCAAAGAAGCGCTGGTCTGCTTTACTGGGATCATCGGTTTTTTGTGCTCATCGTCGGTCTCTACTACTATCTTTTCTTTGCTGCTCGTTGTCGCCCCTTTTGGACTATAATACTTTTTAATACTCTGCCATCATCACCATATTAGAACAGCCAGGCTGGTCTTGCTACCATCGAAACCCGATATCATCCGCTGGACAACAACTTTCCGAGAAAGAAAAAGAAAGAAATAAAAGAAAATCAAGATGCCTTCGATCATGAAGACTGCCGGCGTCATCGTCGCCGGCTTGGCCGCCCTCGCCTCAGCCCTCCCAGCTGCCCCGAAGCTGACGAGGAGTCAAATGAAGCTTTACGAGCTCGCCAAGCGCCAAAACGCCGCGGCGGCTGCTGCCGGTTTGACGGACGTTGATATTCTGCAATTGTAAGGGATCTCCTATCTCACGACAACAGCAACCGTTCTGGATGCACGGAAGAGAAGGATGGGGTCGGGTGGGAACGTGTGGCCTGCAAGAGGAGGAATTTCGAATGGTATCATGCAAGGGGCCAAGGATATTAGGGGCTCGCCGGCTGGCTGGTCCTCGTTTACACGCGAGGCGCGGACCATCAACTGTCTACGAACTGCGTATCACTAACAACTCTCTTTTTGTAGCGCCCTGACTCTCGAGCTCCTCGAGGCGTCGTTCTACCAGCAGGGCTTCCAGAAGTTCCCACAAACCGACTTCCAGGCCCTCGGCCTGACGCCGCAGCAGATCACGGACTTGCAGGGCATCGGCACCAGCGAGCAGGCTCACGTCACGCTGCTGCAGGGCGCAATTGCTCAGGCGGGCGTCAAGCCGGTGCAGGCTTGCACGTACAACTTCGGCTTCACTGACGCGCGCGGCATGGTCGGCACGGCCGCCGTGCTGGAGAACGTCGGCGTGTCCGCTTACCTGGGCGCCGCGCCCCTGGTCTCCAGTGGTGCCATCCTAGGCACCGCCGGCTCGATCCTGACCATCGAGGCCCGCCACCAGACGCTCATCCGCGTCGCCTCGCAGATCGCTGCCTCTCCCAACGCATTCGACACCGCTCTTTCGCCCAGGCAGGTCTTCTCGCTCGCCGCGCCCTTCATCCAGTCGTGCCCCGAGGGCTCCAACCTGGCCATCCAGGCTTTCCCGGCCCTGACCATGGCGGCCGGAGCAACCGCCGCCGCCCCCCTGGTCGCCGGTCAGATCCTCAATCTGCAGTCATCCGCCCAGGGAGCCACGTTCTGCTCCTTCACCAACGGCCAGATCGTCGGCGGCACCGCCTTCTCGCCCTTCACCGCCGGCACCGGCTGCGCCATCCCCCAGAACCTCGAGGGCATCGTCTACGTCGGCCTGTCTAACCAGGCGCCGCTTGATGGCAAGCTCACCGACGAGATGGTCGTTGCTGGTCCCATGGTTCTGCAGATCTCTTAAACAAACAGATGCAGTATCGCCATTGGCTGGTCTCTTTTTTTTCTTTTTTTTTTCCCTCCCTCCCCTCTCGTGTCGTGGGGGCCAAAGCCGGATGATGGGTGGTAATGGAAGAGCCGGGGTTTGATCAGGGGCGGGGAGGGCGTGGCGTCGCTGGCCTTGACGACACAACAGAGGACGCTACGGGGGAAAAAGGGGGGGAGGATTGGGGATCACATCGACACCTTCCCCTCCCCTTTCTCCTCTCGCATCCCACCTCCACGACGCCTTCTCCCCCACGCGCACACCCCGCCCTTCAATCCCCGCTACGACAACGAGCATTAGAACGGGATGTAGTACAAAAACTCCCGACGAAATCCTCAGCACAATTCTTCGATTCTCTGGCTAGGTAGATAGCCTGTATATAACCTTATATATATTTGTCACCCGGGTGTTTTCTCGAAGGAGTTTTCTCTCTCTTTTGTCTCTTCTCTCTCCTTGTAATGTTTTTGTTATCAGTTCGATGTTGCGTATTTTCTTGGTGTTTTCTTTTCTCTACTGTCTTTTGCCTTTTATTTCTCCAGTCTCGCAAAAGCCGAGCATGATACCATTTTCACGGGGTTGTGGAGGGATAGCCTTTTTACAAGAGTTGAGAGTCCAGCTGGGAACATCTCCTCGTCACATAGCAGCAGATATAACTGAAAATCACCCGTTCAAACAAAAAGCTCCTCACTTTTCCAATCGCGATACTTGCTTCTTCCCTTCACCAATTTTTGATGGCACAGAGCCCAGAGCAACACCTACAAGACATAAATGTCCGCTTCTACATGTACTCTCCCCGAGTCAACACTCCGTATCTGTAACGACATTTCAATCCATCCGTCCCCCTCCCTCGGCAACACCGCGGTAAGCCAGCAAAAAGGACAGATAGCAAACAAACCGAGATCGGTCGCTCTCAGAATGTGCTAAACGGGATATCCCTGCCTCAATCTCTCGACACCCTAGACGCTTCTTTTTGAGAACAAGAACAAAGTTAAAAGAGTCAGTGCTTGTGTGTATCTGTCACTCCACGTGCATCTGTCCAGTCGGTACGCACCCACTAGATAAAGTGCCTCGTAGATCATCCCCACCCACCCAGAGCAGGTTTCCCGTCTTCCCTCTCTCTATCCGGTCTCAGGTTGGTACGCAGGCTCGTGTGTCGTGTCGCAGCATCTGTCTCAATGCCAAGATCGGCCGTTATGCGAGCGAGGATCTCCCACTGACAGCTACTGCTACATGCACATACCCGCTCGCACTGATTACCAACCTACTACGCTTTCCTTTCTTGTCAGCTTAATCTTCATGCTCGCCTCTCTCTTGCCTTTATTGCCGCCTTGTCCGGCTATCTTTGGGTCTTCCTCCTTACCCCCTGCCAAGATGGTGGCCAAGACGGAGATCAAAGGCTTGGTAGATCCGATGTCTGGCAGTGCAATACTCTATCTCGATGTCTGGAAGCCAGCCAAGAAAGGTCGGGACTAGTTGTACTGCGCATGGAGATTCCAGAACACGGAGCCGCGAGTGTTGGCCGCGACAGAGAGAATACCGGGTGCCAAGAAATCCACGCATTTAACCACCCGATTATCTCAAGGGATCTCTTTCACTTCGACTGATCTCCCGACTGCCGTCCGTCGGTCACACGCGCAATGGAAGAACGAGACGAGTAGCCTTGTGAGTAGGGTTGAGTCAGAGACCGAGAACACCAACCCAAAGCCGCCGGCAGATTATTTTGCCCGGCTCTTACCACCATAGGCGGGCCGGTAGTAGTATCCTTTGGTACTCGTACGAAGGTAGCGGTAGGTGATGTAGTCAGGTACCTACCTAGGTACCTTCGCGCTTCACGCTGCAGACATTGTTGCCAGCCAGAAAGGGGCAAAAACCATGCGAGATCATGGAAACATGTTCGCACAAGCACGTTACGAGGCTCTTCACACGTCGTACCAGTCCCCCCCCTCTAAATCCCGAATCCCCTAACCCTGACCACACCTTCCACCACCACGCCTGAGCGCTCCCACACATCGCGTAGTGCATGGGAGCGCCAAACTGTGGCTAGTTGAACTTCAACACATACTGCATACTGCTGCAGCCACACTTCCACAGGAACCACCATCCCAGCTTCTTCAGAGTAGGGGAACCCTTGTCTTTGAAGCAGAGCAGCCTCCGTGTTGCGACATGCCTCTGCGTCTGTACCACCGGAGATAAATCAAGCGCGGGCAAAACCCACGACCCGACCGGAAGGCGGCCCGGAGGTTTCTTCGGGCCGGCAGGTCGTTCCGGCAGCCGGGATGGACAAGAGGACTGGGAAAGATCTCTCGTCCGGATGTGGACCCGCGGCCTTTTCCTCCTGCCGTCTCTGCTAGGGTGCTAGGTGGGTACTACCTGCCGACCTAGGCACGTCACTCGGCAAATTGGCGGGTAATAGACCTAGCGTCGGATGGTGAAATCCTACTGATATCACAACGTCAAACTGCAGTCCCTATTCGGCCATCCCCCTCATCCACCAGCCTCCCCCTCCTCCTCCTCCACCAGACTTTCCCCTTTAAACTCGCCATCGCCGCCGCAGAAGACCACCTCATCGCGACAATGCTACCCGTGTCACTACTGATATACCCCATCTCCACCACGGAGTACACGAGTGTTATGACCCCGACCAGGGGTATTGAGACAGCGAAGTACACCCAGAACATGTCTGCGCCGGGCAGGTACGCGTCGGCCATGCTGAAGAAGGACGCCGAGAACGACAGCGGGAGGAACACCATGCCCATGATGGTGAGCGCCTTCACGCCCCTGGCCTCCCGCCCGGCCCGCTCCGCCGACCTGGCTGCGGCCCGGTTCCCCGCGAGGCTACCCAGCGCGGAGATGGAGTCCCCCAGTGCCCGCGTGCGCCGCCCGATCTCGCGGTACCTGCGGAGGAGGTACTGGAAGTCGGCGGCGCTGTCGGTCTGGGTCTTCGCCCAGACGTTGGCGGCGCTGTGGCTCGTTCCCAAAGATTCATCTAGGGGGTGGATGCCTAACTGCAGCATGGTGCCCTCGAGATCATCCCTGTACTCCGCGACCCGCCGCTGCCACGCCTGCACGTCGCTCCAGAGCTCCTCCGCCGCCGAGACGGTGAAGGAGGCCAGGTCGCCGCGGCGGGACAGGCTCCACTGCACGGTGTCGATGTTTTCCTCCAGGAACTCGGCCAGCTTCAGGGAGTGGCTGGCCACGATCTTCTCGACGAACACACGCAGGGAGCGGGGATCAGCGGCGGGGCCGCCGCCGGTGTTGCTCAGAGCGTGGTCGGCATGGTTCTGCATGTAGAACAGCAGGTCGTCGAGCAGGGACGTCCTCGGGGGCCCTCCGCACCGTCTTTGGAGCTGCATAGAGAGGGGAATGAAGTCGAGGTACCCTGAGTTGTACGGAGAGGTGTCGACGTCGATCCACGAGCTCCCCGTATAATCGGTAAGAAGGCGGCGGATCGGAGGGTCGCATATGATGAGGCCTGCCGCCTTGGTGGTCAGCACAAGAAAGGAACGTGAAGACAGTACTCAAGACTCTGGGCACGCTGGTGACACATACACGTCCAACCACCTGAGTCCGCACGTTTGCTCCAGAACGTGCACTTGCGTCTGCCGATCCCGACCTTGGAGAATTCTCCGTTTAGTCTAGTAACGGCGATGTGTCGTCCAGAAACATCACAGATATTCCGGAAGCCCGTCGGCCGGACCGAGAGCTCCATTGGTTCGTGGTATTTGAGAGATACGTGGTCCCTGCCACAGATTGTAGATGGGAGGAATGGGATCCCGCCGTGCTCTCCGTTCGACTGCCGGCCGGCTTGAGGCACGAGCCTTTCATGATCCACGAACAACGACGGATGCAGCTGGAAGTGTTCCCCGAACAGAGTGGCGAACTCCTCGCTGAGCCCCTCGAGGAGGTAAATTGTACACGAAGCAGAACCAGTTTCTACTGCCTGGCCCTTGGTACCTTCTTTCCCGAGGTCGATTGCGAGTGCCGACGCACTATCGTACTCGCTGGGCGCCTCGAAGCGGCCGCTGGGACCGAGTCGAAGAGCGACGGCTCTGGCCTTGGCACGGCGCCATGGAGGCCATGCTCCCGGCGCCGGCGGCTGCGAGAGCAGGATGGATTGTCCCATTCGGGGATCGCGTAAGCAGAGTGAACTCTTCAACTCGTCGTACCGGACTTTAGCCATGTTTTACTACGCCAAAGCTGAAGTAACTACGACACTTGAATACCTAGGCATGCAAGGTACCAGCCTATCTAGCCTTGCCTACTTAGGCGCGCCGGGCGCTCCAGCGAGGGACGCAGCCTGACCTTGCTAAGTGCATCATGCAGCTCCGCCACAGCCTCACGAGCGCAAGCTGTCCGCCGAGATCGGTGACTGCATGCAGCTTGCCCCTCGTTGTGCCACCCAGAGAGCCACTTCTGAACCTCACTCTCCAAAACTTTCCTCATCCTAATATTTCTACCCTCCCGTTGTCGATCCGGCTCTGTTCTGTAGGGCCAACTGTAGACTCCCTTCTGCTATCCGGTAGTTAGTTGCGCCGGCTATGTGGCTAGCTAGCGATCTCAATTGGCGATGTACATAGACGACAATAACTCGGATCATAGTGATTCGACTGATCAGTGGAGTCTGCAAAGCACCACCTGGTTTGACAGCGAAGAGTCACCAACCGTCGATAGCGAAAAACCCTCCCTGCCAGACATACGCATCGGCCCGATAGAGCCGGGGGTAGAGAAGGAAAAAAACATATGGGACCTCCCAGGACTTGACAAGACGACATTCTATGCGTCCGCGCTGTACCTGCACGTCGCCGCCAAGGGACAGCTCCGAGACCCAGAGCATCATGGCCTGCATCGGCAGCCAACCACGGACGCGCGCACACGAGACTTCCTAGACCGCTTAGCCGATTGCTTCGCGCGATCTAAAGATGGAGACCAACAGGCACATGTTTCCGCCACGGGGATGGTGCGCAACCGGAGCGCCCGCAGGATTACCGTCTATGTGGCTAAAAATCTCAGTGGCAAGAACATAAACCCCCAGGAAACGGCCGAGACTGGGAACGAGGACGAAGATTTCGCACGGAAGCTCGAGGCCTGGTTCAACACCCTGTCTGAGAAGAACGACGCGTCCGGGGGTGAAGACCAGACCTGGGCACAGGATCTCCGTTCCTGGCTCAACGAGGAAGACGAGATAATCACGCCCCCGCTAGGAGAGATGTGGGATGCCATGCGCAAATTCAACACGTCTCGACTCCGCTACTACATGGATAAGGCCATCGCGTGCTGGGTCGAGGAACCGCCCGATGAAGCGGCGGACCAGAACTCTGTCTGGCAGATCGTTAACCCAATGCTCATGAAGTGGGTGGACGCCAGAAAGCGATACACCCATCTCCTGAACCAGCAGATCCCCGATGCCACCCTCGACGTCTGCATCAAGGAGGCCTGGCGATGTCGGCGGAACTTCACGTTCTCGCGGTTCATCACCCACGTGGACGAGATCATCCACGACGAAGAAAGCGATCTGGCCGAGATCAACTTCGCCCGGGCGGTGAAGTGGATCGACTTCCTCGGCCGGCTCGTCGACGCCTACCTGGCCTTCCACGACTTCTGCACAGCCCCTGAACATCAGGGGTTCCAATTCAGCGTCGTGGTCCTGAAGTCCCCGCCAGAGGAGCCATGGGACAAGGATCTCTACAAGGCCAAGCTCGAATCGTGGTTCGACTCGTGGGACGACGAACTCGCCGTCGAAGACGATCGCGGCGACAACCGGAAGACAGTCAGAGATGCGCTGGACGCGTTCTGCGACAAGAGCCGGGACACAGCGCGCGTGCACTGCGAGATACAGCTGCTGAACTACTTCTCTCAACTTCAACTGCCGGACGACCTGAGACCCCTCGACTACATCGGCTGCAGCAAGACGTCCTGCTGGCTGTGCTGGCAGCTGCTTGGCTGCTTCGGAGGATACACAACCAAGGGCACCCACCGGATGATCTACCCCATGTGGGCCTTTCCCTCCGACTTCCGGCCGTCGGACACCCGATTCGCCAGGGCCCTGGTTGCCATCTATAGGGGCATGGTGGCACTGATTCAGGAGAAGGTGCTGCTCGATAAAGAATTCAGCTCGCGACCCAATATCACGCACACGTCACTCCGGCACAACGAAAGTCTCCTCGGCGAGGCATCCAACCAAGACATTGCTGCCCGAGACCAAATCGCCCTCCAACATTTGTCAGCGGAGACTGATCTCTTCTCTCTGGATCTGATTCCTGGACGCGTCCCTGTAGCAACAGTCCCGGTTATCCATATCCCAGCATCATCTGGCGGAGCTGATGGAGAAAGCGCGCGCCCACGCGTGATCGACGCTCATATATACGAACAAGACGATTCCGAACGTGCGCCATCACTTGAGTTCGAGGACGACATATGGGTCATGTTAAACTTCCAGATTCGATCTTGGGCCGAGCAACCAGCCGCTAGCCTACAGGAGCTGAACCCAGAGCAACGTTTGGAGATGAGGTGGTGGATGTCTGAATTGGTATATGGTGGCCAGACTCAGGGAAATATGATGTTCTATGTGTATCTGTTTAGAAAAAGCGGCACTTTTGAGAGAAACCCATGGCTCCTTAAGATGATGAAGGAGCTACACGGCGACGATTTCAGGGAGGACAGCATCCCGTGGTTCGGCGACGTCATCGCTTACGCCACGAAGACACCAGAAAACCCGCTTACAGGCTCACTCATGACTGACCAAGAGGTCTGGGTGCGGGATAGAAACGAGCTGGATGTGGAAGCGTTCGAAGCTGCGTTAAAACGGCGATATGACCACCCGAATAAATGTGAGGAGGTGGTCGAGGAGCACTCCAAAAGAATTAGGAAGGTGCTTGAGGAGGAGAAGCTTAGGGAGGAGAGGCTTGAGAAGAAGAGGCTTAGGGAGGAGAGGCGCTTCCATTACCTGATTGGAGATTTGTAGCTTTGGGGGGGG
>PYST01000028.1:162377-177727 GCA_003049485.1 Ophioceras dolichostomum
CAGGTACTTTGGGATGGAAGGACAGAACGAGCTCCTATCCCATCTCCCAGGCCCGGATGGCGTTGGAGCCATGTGCCTGTACCGTCTTGCGCTAGTACTAACACAGTAAAAGCCAGCCGGCGTCGATGAGGAGAGGAGAGAGCCATTCTCTGTTGGTGTTTTGACACACAGGACCAGCTCATAGGACTAGAAATAACCCTCCGACCTGGTTGTAGATGTTGGTCAGATAGCCAGCACTGAGTAGGAACTCAGCCAGGGACCTGGGTACGTACCCAGATACATCACAACAAACGGACACACCGTTTAGCCGTTCGCGGATGGATGGCAGGGCGGAATCAAAACGCCACACACACATATATGCCTACCTACACACACGAATGCAAACGCATACACACACACACACACACACACATGTACACCTATATTCACATATGGCCAGCCAACTGTGCACTTTTCGATTCGGTTTACGTGTCAAAGGCCCAAAGAGCCAGGAATTCCTGCTTCTTCACCTCGTCTCCATCAGCCAGCTCGTCAGCGATCAGATCCCTAGCCTCCGCCAGCCGTCGCTTGACGCCTTCATACTGGTCACGGTTAGCCCCTTATGCGGCCACGCATCGCCCATCATCTCCTCCACCTTCGTCATCAGCTGCATGCCGCGAGTCGCCGCTTCTTCGCCGCGACGGATTTCGGCTTCCCGCTCCGGACTGATATCCACCGGGAACGGGCGCTGCGCCAAACCAACCTCGAACCACTGGTCGCGCAGGCTGAGCATGAGCCCGGCGACGTGCGCCTCGCCGATCTCGTTCGTCCTCTTGATGAGATGAAGCACAGCGGCGGCCGTGCATTTCTGGAAGGTGATGGTGCGCTCGTGGACCGGATCCTGGTTCACCCTCACGAGCTTCCTCCAGCCGACCTTCAGGTTATGGGCCTGGAAGATGGCCCACCTCGCCTTCTTCTCGTCCTCGGTCAGGCCCGAGAGGTCCGGCTTGGGGGGCACGCCAAGCGCCTCGTCGAGCTCACCGTCATACGTGACGAATGAAGGGTCCATTCTGTGCTCGCAGAGCGGGGCGATCTGTACTGATTGCCAGTCTATGATGGCGATGACCCTGGAGGGATCGTCCGCGTTGACGAAGATGTTCTCGTCGCGGAGGTCGCCGTGCCAGAGGCGGCCCTTTATCGTGTCTGGGTCGTCTTCCAGGGGCAGCAAGAACTCCGCGAGCTTCAAGTAGGCGTCCAGCACTGCTGTCTTCTTCGATGCGGTTGGTCGATAGAGTCCTGGCCCGAGCAACATGATCTGCTGCTTGGGGTTCTCCGGCAGTTGGTCAACTGCGGCCTTCTCTCGCATTCCTACTGCCTTAATATACGCCACCGGATCGGTCCCTTCCAATGGAATGTGCGCGACATATCATTAGAAAATATGCTACCATTCGCATTCACGTATGCTCTGAGGAGGAGCTGGGGAGGAGGGTGTGCGGTGCTCTTTATTTGTAGGTACTTACAGGGACCTCGGTCGCACCTCACCTCCATGCGGCCAGCGCATCTCCGTTCCCTGCCGCAGGGAGGGCCGATCGCGAACTTCTTCTCGGGGAATCCTCCCTTGTTCAGGAACCGAATCGACTCCCCTCCCGGGATATCCTCAAGGTAGTACAAACTTCCGTACCCCGGTAAAGGGGAAGCTAGCCACCGCTTCGTGAACTTGAAGACGTTTAATACGACCCCTAGTTTTTCCCGAGGCGTCATTCTGCCCCAAGCGTGACGGAGGAGCACGCCATCCGCCTTCTCCATGATGATGTACTCGGCGCCGACGGGGCTGCTTTCCGCCCGAGAATTCCAGGCTAGCACCCTCGGTACCGGGGTTGAGAGTCTGTTTCGCAACTACGGGGACCGCCCTCAAAGTCAGTCGGCAGGGCGGACAGAGTGCATGCATGTCAGTGGACAAACAAAAAGAGAGCATGGCGACTTTACAAAATCCATAGTGGCAACATCGCTCGCGGTAGTCAAGTGAGGAATGCCCGCATTGGGGTTCGGCACCTTGGCGATCACCTCTCGCCCGTCGCCCATGGTGAAACATACGCCTTGTTATACAGTCCGTCTGGGCACTTCTCTACTTTCACGCACTGGTCTGCATCGATTGAAGATGCGGCCACGAGGGCAAGCTCGTTCATGTCGAAATGCACCGCGCGCTGGGCCATGTTGTTCGCCTCGTCGAACACAAAACGGCCCCTGGTGAAAGTGAACAGCTCGCCATCGTTGTTCCAGTCTGATAGGCCCGGTGGGTTGGGTTCCCTCGCCGGTTGATGTTGGGGTTCTTCTGGCCGAGGGGACCGTATAGATGAGAATCCTCGCGTTTTCAAAACCACAGCTGCCGATTGCCTACAGCCACGAGAGAGCGAACGGGTCACCCATCGGAATGAGTGGCCGGTTGCGATCATGATCAGGGGAAGTTTGATGCTTGACGAGATCTGTTTGTTAGACTAGGGTTGATGGACAAGAAGGGTGCCAGCCCAGCCCCAGATGAGTAGGCCTTGAGTGCCCAAAGCGTGTGTTGTACAACGCTTTCTGGGACACAGCACGCATCATTCTCTTATATACTATTGAAGGAGGAAAATAAAATAAACGGAATGAAAAATTGGAATTCGTAATTAAAACAGGTCCCCAAAAAAAAAGAAACATAAAAAAAACATACAACACCGGGGATTCCCCAGTGGTCACCCACCTGAGTACTAGTCCTGTAGTCATACGGATTAGTATTGGGAGAGCGGAGGGCCGAAAACGGGTGCTTTTGGATGTAAGAACTTGACGCCAATTCTCTTTGTTGGTTCCATTGGACACACACTGCAGTTATTCTATCACAGTGGGCGCCACTGGAAAACATGAGAGCTAATCATTTTGTGACTGCGTGCAACAGACAAGACACCTCGTTCGGGAAGGAGGGTGGCACCACCGTTTCGTTCCATGAACGTTTTACGGAGGAAACGGCAAAACTCCGTTCTGCACCGCCCTTACATAGCTAAACTACTGCGGCCAGCACCGAACAACGTGCAAGTTGCAACCTGCGAAACCCGATCCGCTTGCACAAAACTGCGCCCTTGTCATATTCGCCTCCCTTTGCTCGGAAGCCTTTCGACTATCCCATTCCAAGTTCGATTTCGGTTTAAAGTCGACTTCGGCTCTCATCACTGAGCGGTCGGGATCCGCCTACTTTTCCGCTTCGACCCTCGCACCGCTTACTCGCTCGACCGTGCTCTCAATGCGCTGCCCCTTTCCATTTTTTCCAAAGGCACCTGTCACGGCCACGTTGATACGCATTTAAGGCACAACGTGAGGTAATATTGAGTTGGGAGGAGAAGGAATCTAACGTAATCTACCACCTTCCTGGACAAACCACATTCCGGGACACTTTTCTGCCCTGCACCCCACCCCTCGACTTTGGATGGGCCTCGCCACGCCACCACGATGGCAAAATGCCACAACATCTACACCACGAGGAGCGGGTCCGATTAGCAGTTGAAGCCCTGGGTTCGGGCAAAATTCAAAGCATTCGCCAGGCCGCAGCTGCATTCGATGTGCCAAAGTTGACTCTTCATGGACGCGTCCCTCGTCAACAATCACAGACTACACGCCGGAAGCTCCGTCTAACTGATAAAGCTGCCCTGATTCAATGGATTGAATCAATGGACGACCGTGGAAGGTCACCGACGATCGGCTATATCCGGCAGATGGCTGATATTCTTATCCGTTCTTCTTATCCGTGAACGCGGCGGCTCGGTCTTGGCTTGACGCGTCGGTTGTAGCTACCATGGCTGACGATAACTCCATTGGTGAGAATTGGGTCCGACGGTTTCTTGACCGACAGCCTCATCTCTAAGTCACGATATTCCCGAAAGTACGACTATCAACGAGCATTGTGCGAAGACCCAGAAAATGTCAAAGCATGGTTTAAGCGAGTCCAAACACGGTTAAGAACAACGGTATTCTCGACTGTGACATCTACAACTTCGATGAAACTGGCTTCCAGATGGGAGTAGCTAGTACAGCTAAGGTGGTAACTCGGTTTGATCGGAGGAATCGACTTGTTGATCAGCCTGGGAACCGAGAGTGGACTACTGTCATTGAGTGTATCAATGCGGATGGCTGGAGCCTCGACTCGATGATCATCTTCGAGGGAACGGTCCATATCTCGACTTGGTACGAGGGATCGACGTTGCCGAGGACTTGGAGGGTTGGAGTTAGTGAGAATGGCCAGACAACCGACGAACTTACCTGGGAATGGCTTCGGGAAGTCTTTGAGCCGCAAACCCGATGTCGAACCGTTGGCCAGTACCGGCTCCTCATCCTCAACGGCCACGGAAGCCATATCACACCAGAATTCGACATGTTCTGTAGAAAGAATTCCATCCTTACTGAATGTATGACGGCGCATTCCTCCCATTTTCATCAACCCCTCGATGTTAGTTGCTTCTCGGTCCTGAAGCGAACCTACGGCGACCTTATCAAAGCAAAGATGGCACTTGGAATTCATCACATCGACAAGCCAATATTCCTAGAGCTCTTCTTCGATGCCCGAAAAAGACATTCAGCTCGAAGAATATCAAAAGTGGCTTTGCAGCAACAGGACTCATTCCTTTCAATCCAGATCGAGTCCTTGCCCGGCTTCACGTCAAAGCACGAACACCAAGCCCTCCACTGGTCCTTGAACAACCAAGCTCAGCGCTCCCTCTCGAAACTCCGTCAAATATCGTTGAGCTTGATCGGATCCAGAGACGACGTCAAACCGGGACAAGCTCAACAGACCGAGCACTGCAGAAGATCGTCAAAGGGTGTTAGCTGGCGATGCACAACGCTGTCCTATTGTACGATGAGAACTCGCGACTCCGAGCGGAAAATGCTCGGCGAAAGCGAAAGCGGGCACAACGTCGAGCCTTCATCCAGACTGGAGGTACCATGACGATTGGGGAAGGAGTGGCTAACGTTGAGAGCCGTCAGAGGTCCAAGACGTCCAGGAACCGGTTCAGGAGGTCCAAGACGGTCAGAAACCAGTTCAGGAGGTCCAAGACGGTCAGAAACCAGTTCAGGAGGTCCAAGACGGTCAGGAACCGGTTCAGGAGGAGCAGGGCTCCCGGAAGAGACTGTGCCAATCATACGAAAACGTGCGCCACCGAGATGTAGCGTTTGTAGATCGCTCGAGCATAACGCCAAAAAATGCCCCAGCAAAGAAGGATTCGATAGATATAGATTGCACATCAAATAGACGCTCTTTTGTGTTGTGAGTTGCGTCCAAAGTCGAGGGGGTGGGTTGCGGGGCAGAAAAGTGTCCCGAAAGGTGGTAGACCACCTTAAGTACAGTTGGGCTTTACATTTCGTAAAGCGACGTGTCCGTATAGCCGACAGAGTATTGGAAGGTAATGGTGCCCGCATAGAGGAACATTTCCTTCCAGAAGGTGGCCAGTATGAAACGCGCGGTGCGGCCGTAGTTCCAACAGCCATGCATTAGTAGCAAACGTGCGAGGAACCGAAATTGCGCGACGCTGTAGTCGGCTACGTGCGCGGCTTGTAATCCCTTACGCCCGGAGATGCCCATGCCGACGTGCCCCTCGGCCAGTATGGCCAGGTTGTTGCCGCCGTCGCCGATCGAGAGCGTTAGACCGCGGTGGGCGGGCCTGCTGTTGCCTGTACCGATGCCACGCCGACGATGAGAGTCCCCCAGGCGGTGGACGGTACGCACCAGCAGCACCCTCTGCGCCGGCGGCGCGCGGCAGCAGAAGACCGAGTCGTCGACCTGGGCGGCAACCTCGAAGAAGAGCTTCGGCACGGCCGGAGACAGCTCCACCTCGCCGAGGGTGCGGCCATCCACGACCACGACGGCGTGGTGGTTGCTGCTTCGTTCCTGCTGGTGTGTTTTCTGCGGTTTTCCAATGGTCACTCCCTCGGCTGTCTGCTGCTGCTCGCGCAGCTCCTCCAAAACCTCCGCGATCTGCTTCCTTACATCGCCCTTTTCGGCGTCGAATACGTACACATCCGAATGGGGCTTGCAAATACGCGCAAAGTGGGCGATGTTGATGGCCGTTTCACGATTGTTACCCGTCAGCATCCAGATCCTGATATTAACCCTCCGGAGCTTGTTGATCGTTTCCGGGACGCCCTTTTGCAACTTGTCCCCCATGGCAAACGCGCCCACCAGCTCGAGCTCCTTTTCGATGGAGTCGCCCACGGCCTCGATCCGCTCCTGCCGGTCTACAAGGCTGGTCTTCGCCGCGTGGGACTCCTTCCGCCAGGCGGCATATTCCATTTCTGTTAGGTGCCGCCGCGAGTATATCAGCGTCCGGAAACCCTCCGTGGCGAAGTCGTCGATGTGTTTGAAGCAGCGCGTGAAGACGACTGCCGAATTAGTGATGAATGGATTTTCCAGGAAGGCGAGTTTCTCGTTGTCCGCTGCAGAGAAAGTGGACGCGCCGAAGGGGACAGTGGCATCGCCTCGCTCGACGCCCCGTGCACACTCAACCTGAATGGAATATCGGCGAGGGCTTCGGGCTGTCGAATGAAGTCGTCCGGACCTTGAGACTAGGGCGGATAAAGTCCAGCGACCGGCGAATCCTTGCCGCGGCCTTGGTAGACCTACTCCTGCTGGCTGCTGCCGGTCGATTCGAAGAGGAAGAAGGTTCGCCAGTCTGAGATGGTGCTGCCCCGATGCTCCGACGCAGGGTCAGACTCGTCCTTCCGCCAAGTGGCGACAAGGGATCGTGCTGTTCGCTTTTCCCTAGGATTTCCCGCTCGAAATTGGCGCTCTGCCGGACCTCTAAGGCCTTTTGCATAGCCAGATGCGCCAGCTTCAGTCGGGGTAGGATTACCGAGTCCGGCCCCTTGCAGATAAGCAGTAGCCGCCCATTTGGGCAGCGAACGATGATCGACATGCACTTCCGTTTGCTGCTAGATTCGATCACGTCCGTAATCTGGTACACTTGCTATTCCTGCTGCGAGATGTCCTGGTGGTGGTCCTGGTCAAGAGCAGTGATCCGCAATGCGATTGACTGGGCGGAATGGCGGGCGACAATGAAGCCGACCTAGCTCTTGTGCCACCTTCACAAGGGCTAGCTCGTCAGGGGATGCTGCTTGATAATCGATCTCGTCATCCCTGGTGTCTGGTACACATGTGTGGCACAAGGCTAGCCGGATCAGGTAGTTAACCGTGGCTTTGGCGAAGGGCGTGTCTGGCCTCGCCCGGATGTAGTCGAGTAGATCTTCGGTTGTGGGTTGAGGTTAGACGTAGTTTGAGCGACCAGTCGATTTCTAGTACGATGAATTCCGCCTCGGTGACACCAGAGTAGGAATCAGAGGGGCGTCGGAGGAAGTGGACACGCGAGCAGGGTCTGATCGGACGAAATGCCAGCTCAAACTCTTCGGAATCGTGACACTCTGCCGGCTGATCAGGGGGATCCTCGAAGTCGTCACTCGGTGCAGCGAGGGTTTCCGTTTAAGCGCTGAGTGGGACGGCGAGGCAGGAGCCGCCGGCTGATGATCGCCAGCAGCGGCGGCGCTGGTGGCCAGGGCGGAGGTTTCAGCCTCAGCAGTGCGCATGTCTATCTCGTGAAGCCGAGACGTCCTAGCGATGGTTAGCTTCCTTATCTTCATCACGTTTTCCGTCAGCGTGCCGGTTTTGTCCGAAAAGTCGTACCCGATCTGACCCAGGTCCTCGAGGATGGTGTTGGTATTGCACTTGGTGGGCGTGTCCGAGCCTCGTCGTACATCTCGATGACGCCGTTTAGCATAAGCATCTGGAACGGCTTGGTGATCTCGATCGTCACGAACAAACCCAGCGGGACAAGATTGCTAAAATAGACGGCGTAGCCGACCACGATATCCTGGACAGCAACGCCCGCGGTAAAGGTACCACGAGATGGATTCGGTTAAGCGCTTCCAGAGCAGGTAGCCGATCGAGCAGCCAGCGGTCAAGGCCAAGAAGAACGCGACCAGCGGCAGGACGATCCGGTTGGTGACCTTTTCGAGAGCCGGCTTCTTGGCCTTCGGATTGCGGTTCTCGTTCATCCGGATCTTGCACTCCTCGCCCGTGTTGATGACCAGGCCCAAGGCGAACAACGTGTTGCGGAGGGTGCTCCCGTGGTAAAGGACCTCGTTGAGCGTCAGCGGTGAAGGGTTGCCCCGGACGGTAAGCCGACCGTCGAAGTGGTACAGGTCTGGACCTGCCCATGAGGTGTCAGTTTCTCGATCGTTCCGGATTTAGCTTAATCTGCCGCTCTCTTTCTCCTTATCCCTTTTGCGTTTGTCCTGCTATCCTGGACGGTTTGTCCTCCTTTTCAACGGCCTTGCGTCCCCCCTCCTCCTCTGCGTCTCCTCCAGCAAGCCTTATTTAGGTGACTTCCCGAGGAATTCTCTGATGGCTCTATCGACGGCCGCAGAGCTAGAAACGGGACCAAGGCAATGAATGCCGTAGTGGCAAGAAGAAGAGATGCCAAACTCGTTCCTCGAACAGTATCTCATCTTGCATCCCGAGGAGTCGGCGGTGGAGGATCCGATTATCGACGCAACATCTAAGGCTCCCTTGCCCAGACACGGGCACTGTGACCACCGTCGTCCTAAAATCACCGCCATGCATCCGGGAAGGTGGGGCTACGAGCCCGGTCCAGGTCGAATGTAGCCCGCCATCGCCAGGCCTTCACCACCAGGTACCTCACACGCCGTCTTTATCGTTTCTTTGTCTTTATCATTCTTTCCGCCAACAAAGCTTGGCCCACGGCCTTTTACACTCGTCCGAGAACCAGCTCACCTTGAATCAGAGCGCCGGGATGTGGTTTGTACTACAAGTGTGTCCTCGCCTTCACAGGCTAAGGGTTTGCTAGCTGCCACGGCAGGTCTCCTGTCGTTTCGGCTAATCTTGTCTTATAGTTACTAGATAATCGCTAGCAACGTCTTATATCCCTAAGGAGGTGGGAAGCGCCGCTAGGCGCTTCCCAGCAGACGTTAAACATTCGTCATCATCATCATGTGCCTCCTGCCCTTTACGCAAAGCTACCGCCTACCTTAGCCTCCACCCGCTCAAGCCTCATTTCAGCTTGCAACAGCCCTTCTTTCACCAACGCAGCCCTCTCCTCTACCCGGACGACCGCGGCCTGCACGCGGTCTCTAAGGATGGCACTGCCTTCATCTTCAACAGTATACATCATTGACCCGTCCCCGCGCGCGAGTTCCAAATCTCGGCGGACATCATCCAGGTAAGTTCTCGCCACTGCCTGGATCTTGTCCGCCGTCTCGCCTGCAAGACGTCCAAAGCGGTCCCTGAACTCGCGGCAGATGTCCTCAAACAGAGCTCCAGAGAGCTCATCGAAGCCTCCTCTCAGCATCCTTTTCTCGATGGCGTCCTTCCGTCTGCGATCGCTGCCCCGTCCTATTCGAGTGACGGCACCATTTGAGGGAGGGGCCAACTGATTAGCTTTTCTTGCTACTCTGCAACCAGTCAGGGGGAGAGCTGATCCTTCAGGCAGCGGCAGGCTCTGGGCGCGGCGGTGGGTGGAGGGGATTCGGAGCAATCAGAAGATACGAACCATATTCGCTGTTGCAGGACATGTAGGTCGGCTCCGTCAGCTCGCCAATGATTGAGGTGCGATGTCCCGAAATGACGTCTGCCCTAAGTTTTCTTGCGAAAGGGCGGAATTTTGGTCAGTTGACAGACTCAAATGTTTTGCCCTCGCCCCAGGAAGGACTGGGAAGTGCGCTGTGGTTGCGTTGCCATGAGCCTACCCATATGCGACGTCGAAGTTGCCCCAAATTTGGGCAAGATCGGAATCCAGTCTCTGGTTCTTGTGCTTCAAAACGCTTTGCAGATGTTGCAGCGTCCCATCTGCCTTGCCTCCCGACACTCCTCCGGCTCCTGCTGCTTCTTCCGGTTCTGGGTCAGCCGAGGTGGGTAAAGACGCTTGGCTGCTATCAAACAAAAAGGAAAGACATACTGGTGAGTGTCTGCAAAGCGTTCTCCAGGCAGTGCCCCATACTAGCCCCCAAATCCTTCCGGACTGCGGTGAGGCCATCTGCCATCAAGCCGTCCCAGAGCATCACAATCTTGTTTCTCAGGGGCTCTAGAACCTCGTTGTTCCAGTCGCGGAACGCCGGATTGCCGATCTTGGTAGAGCTGTAAGCGCCGTACTGTCGGCAAAATGCCGCATACGTGGCTGGTTCGGATTCCTTGGTTAAAACTTGCCCCAGCGAGACGAGTTGGAAATGGTTGCCAGAAAGCACAAGACTCTCAGGTACTCACCATGATGCCACTATTGTTCCCGACGTTTATCCACATCAATGTCAGATCATGCGCAGCGTAGCTAAGCGGAAATCTGCTAGGAGGACATTACCTGCGACCATCCCAGCACCTTTTGCCTCACATTCTCGGCCCATTGCTGGCAGTTTCTCTCTGTGTTGTTCGTGCGGTCAGACACTCATCCTTTCTTCCGACAGACTTGCCGCTCACTCACTATTATAAATCTGCTCGTCGAAGATCTCGGTCATGCTCTCTTGCAGGCTCTTCTGCGAGAAAATCTCCGATTCAAAGCCCTAGATGAGTGACTGTCAGGTCAGTCAGGTCAGACAGAAGCGGACATCTCCTTTCGTCACGGGGTAAAGGAGGAAGGAGCAGAAGCTGTCAGCAAGGGCCGACCCAAACCAAACTCACCGCATTTAATGTAGCTTGCACCTGACTCAGAGTGCTCAGTATCCGCACCTTCCCGTCCTTGTCTACTGCTGACCCCTGCTGCCGCACCCAGAGATCCACAGACGCCAGGAGCGTCGGGACCGAACCCGAGACGTACGCGTCGGCGGCTCGGAGCTGAGCCCTCGTCCCGACCGAAGAGCAGTGCCACCTTAGAGACGGTATGCCGCTCAGCTGGATGCGCGGCCGGGCATCCTCCAGCGGCAGCTTCCGGCTGTCCCAGTACTCCTTGTTGCTCATGCAGAAGACCTGGAGCGCCTGCCCTCCAGCCTCCCGAACTGAGGTTGCGAACTTGTCGCGCAACCTTGCGGTTATTAACCAGGTAGCTGTGCCGCCTGTGGAGCTTCACTTGTCAGAGACTTTGAGATGAGTGTGTCGAGAGAGGCTAACCATTTGGGATGCTTCGGGCTCCTTACTTGAGGATATGTCGATGTCGTCTCTTCCTAAACGCCGTGGTGGATCGATGATTATTAGACTGTGATTGTACTTTCAATCCCGACTGCACGTAGAAAGACGACCTTACCTGGCAGACCGCAAATCGCTTTCCAGGCGACTTTTCTCCAACCGTTCTTCCCATGTGAGGTTGTCATCGTCGCCGTACTCCTCGATGGCACTGTCCATAGACTCGACATCACGATCCAGCTTGTCGAGAACGCTTTGCATGGACTTCAGTTCACTCTCGGCGGCCGTCCTGTCATTGGCCTGAGCCTCGGCGAGGACCTCCTCGGGGTTGATGTCCTGTAGGAAGAGAAGGGAAAGAGATTCGGATGTTAACCAATGGCCACGAGGGCATCCCAGAAAGCCTCATCTCCTCCGCGGCGTAACACGCTTGACATTAGACGAAGGCACCGGCACAGGTATCCACTCACGTCTGATTTGGTGCAGATGATCCCGATGCTCGCCAGCTGGGCCTGTCTCCCGAGCCTGAAGACGTCCTCGACTGCCATGTTATCGACGACCCTTTTGATATCGCACACGGCGAAGATCTGGTCGCACTCCTTCATCAGATATCTCTCTGTTATCTTGCATCTTGCAGAGTTCGAGTCCCGAAGGCCTTGCCAAAAAGAGCCCACGTCAGTCATAATCGTGCACCAGCCTCGATCCTCGGCCCATGAGATGGAAGCCTAGTAGTTGCCCGAGGCTGTGTGCTTTCCCGAGGGATAGATTAGGGCTTACCTGGGAGGTCAACAAGCACCAGCCCATTCCTCAGAATATCAGAGTCGAGGTACACCCTGCGCAGGTTGAGAGATGCAACATGTTTAGCCTACTCCAGGATCGTCCTTCTTTCGGAGCAAAACAAGGGGGGATGGTGGGTCGTTCCCAGAAGACGCAGCAAGACTTACTCGACCCTTTTGATCCACGGCCATCGAGCACCACCCAGCTTATCTGAGCCTGATACGGACGTCAGTTTCAGCAGCTGCTGTTTACACATGCTGGCGTCTTGGACCAGCGGATTCGAAATGAGCCTGGCGTTCGCCGCCCGAGCTTTGTCGACCTTCGCGGACAGATCCTCAAGCACCTGCTCTATCTCTCCGTGCAGGAGAGACCCAAAGCTCGTGAGGCCGAGCATGGCACCCAGTGTCACCTCGGCCACCTGAGCTTTGATCTTGGAGTCATTCGCTTCCTTGAGCAAGTGGTTGCTGCTGCTATGGAAGTAGCGGTATGCCCCGACTAGCTCCCGCAGCTGCATCCGGATCTCGTCGTCGCTGAATTGAACAACTTTGATGGCGTGCGGTCCCTCTCGGCGGCTATGGTACTCCGTCACCACAGTCGTGCATGCGTTTCCACCGCTCCCCTGTGTATTGATTGCAAATCGCGAAGATGGCTCGAGCATCAGCACTTGATCCGAGCAGAAGGAGAAGACCAAGAATACCCAAACCGAAAAGAAGAGAGTTTACTCACGGCCCTCGCCAGCCCCTCCAGGTCCAGAAGCGCGTTGACCAAGCTGCTCTTCCCTGAACACAAAATGTTAGCCAGGCTCTTGTTCGGAAGAGACTACAGAGAGGCTCCGAAGCAAAACGCACCATCTCCCGAGTCGCCTACCAGGCCAACTCTCCAGGCCTTTGGCCAGTCAAAGACCTGCAATCTGCGTGCGTCGTCCTCAAGGCCTTTCAAGGCCGGATTAGGCCCACACCCCGTCGTCGACAAGGCAGCGGCTAAATCTGCCAGTGCCCGCCGGATCGGCGCCACATTTCGCTGCTCGTCCCAGCCTCCTGCGAGCTCCTCGTGGGCTGCCACTTCATAGCGCGGCACGGGCGTGCCGATGCGGCTGGGATTCCGAGAATGGGCTGGCCGGGTGGGGTGGGCTGCAAAAAGCCGAGACAGTTCAACTGCCGTGGTCGAACTGGGAGCGCCGGCGTTGGTGCAGCCTGATGGGGCTGGAATCGGGTCGCCATGGAGTGACGCTGTGTCTGACGACATCGGAGCCAAGATGTCCGTGCGACTTGCCCGATCGGAGAAGGGGGTGGGGAAGGGGGTCCCTTGCTCTGACTCGCTCGGAGTGAAGATGCCTTGATCGCTGGACCTGGAAGAGACAGGCGACTCAAAAGGGGAGACTTGGCCCGACTTTGGCTCCTGCGGCGCGAAAATGTTGTCGCTCGCCCCGAAGACAAGTAGGGGCCGGCGTGGGGCCGGCTGATGGGACTCGGACCGGCCGGCTTTGGACGAAGGCGGAGTCATGCAGACATTGAGGGTGGCCGAGCTCGTTGCAGCATCAGCACGACCGCCTCGTGAGACGAGTACGAAATGGCCTTCAGTCCCGGGGCGCGTCAGCTTAGCCGGGACTTGCAATTGCGTTGGACTTTTCTCCAGCAGCTGGCGATCGAAGATTGGTAGTCCTCTTGCTGGAGACTGCGAGGGCCGGTAACTGGAGACACTTGGGGGCGTTACGTTGACTGGCGTCGTGGGTAACTCCTGGCCACATGGTTGTGAACGGCTTCCAGGGGCCCTGCCTGTAGGGCCGTCGTTGGAGGTGGGTGGGTGGTACTGGTAGGTGGACTCGCGCTCGTAGGCACGTCTGCTCCCGGACGTGGGCGAGGCTGATGGTGGTCCTGCACTGGTCGATTGGCTTTGGGCGAGACGGCTATTATCATTTCTGCCGTCATCAGCATGATCATCGCTGTGGTCATTGCCGTCCTGGTCGCCGCCGTCCCGGTTGTCATTGCCCCGATCACCTTCGTCGTCACCATCCCAAGAATCCCCCGGAGACCCCGATCGGGTTTGCCGAGCTCTCGATCCAGGTCTGGAATGCATCGGAGGAGAAAGAGGGTCCATATCCTGATCAGGATCACCCGACAGGCCAGGAGGCGGTTGCGCATGTCTGGCGCCATGGCGTCTTCCCAAGGCTGTTTCGACCGCCAAACCGGCGAAGACAATGTTCACGTCTCCCGTCACAGTTCCGTGGAAATGGATGGGACCATGCGGGCCTCCGAAAGCTGTCTCGAATGCCGGCGACGATTGGTTTGACGAGGAAGCCGCAAGACCCCCAGCGGTCCCGCCGGAGGTAACGGAAGCGACCGACGGGACACTCTGCGGCGGAGAAGGAGTAATATTAGGCGAGCCGGTATATATGTTCCCCGTGAGCCAGCGCGGGATCGGTTCTTGATGTGGCTCCTCAGCGAGCTGACCAGCAGCAGACGACGGGGGCGGCGCACCGCTTCGAGTCTGTGGAAAGCCCTGTCAGACCAATTAGCGAGTCGGGTGAGAAAGTTAGGGCATACCTGTCTATCCATAGTAAGAGCCCGAGATGGTGGTTCTGGTCGCGATAGGAGAGAAGCGTCTACTTTAAACGCAGAAGCGGCTCGAGGCAGCAGGAGTGTGGTTAGGTCGTGATGCTGGAAGAAGAGGCAGTAATGGATGGAAATATTCAGATGAGAAGCAGGAATCCGACTGCGGCGTATCTCTACGATAATGTACGCTTTTCCGTCAGCTGAAGAGCACGTCCCTGGAAAGCCCAAGCATGCATGTGGCCGTTGTTGACAGCAGGAGCGCCCTGCCACCATCCACGCGCCTAAAACCTGCCGGCCGTTGCCAGGCTGGGCCCAGTTGGGGGCGGAAAGCAACGAACGAGGCTCGGGGCCATGCAGCCCGTGTCCCGAATGTTTCTCTTGCAGAACCAACGACGCTCTTGATTGTTACATAGAAGCAAAATTGTCAACACTCTCTCTGTCAACAAGCGCCCGTCTCAGGCCTGTGAGCTTAAATCCCAACCACGCAAATAACATTGGTGCCTGCAGAAACCAGAGGTCTCGTCGCGGCATCATCAATCGCTGCTACCTCGAGTACACTTGTGCTTTCCTTGGTCGTTCCCCTTAATACGTCTCAGGAATCGGCAAGGGACGACCGACTACCCTGGGGCTGATCCTACCTGCGTTATCTCCTTACTTCCTACTACTCGATATTCCTTGGCTCTCCTGCTCTCCTGACCGACCAGTTTGTAGGCGACTTCTCTCATCTGAACACGATCGCAACCAGTTTTTCAGTTGCCTGGAGCCATAATGCCGCCAACGAGACGCGCCCAAGAGCTGTATGCAATAGAATGGGACACCAGAAGCATGGGTCAGCTGTCCCATTCTGCGCGTCCTTCGCAGTCTATCGCTTCCGAAAAACGGGGGGAGGGGGGGGGGGGGGGGGGGGGGCG
>PYST01000028.1:177759-206772 GCA_003049485.1 Ophioceras dolichostomum
GATGACCGGCATGTATAGAATGATGGTCGAAATAAGCACATGCTGGGATTGCTTTCATTTGTTGGTTCTGGCTGCATTCGGCCGTAGCTACATGCAAGCCAGTATTAACGAGCCTAAGAGGGTCGATCTCTGGCGCTCGTAGCAAAGCAGGCGTTTCCAGTGCCGCCCTTAGCACCCAGAACCCAAACTGAAGCTGAAACACTTCAACACCAACATGCATCAAGGTGAGGAAATGGATGGAATCCCCCTGCATACATGGCACCCGCCGGCCGGCGCTTACTGCCTTTTTCGAGGTCTGGACTTTTTTTTCAACATCTTCTCGTGAATGGCATTATAAACCCATTGGGCGCCTCAAGTGTAGGTCGCATTCAGGTTTCTGCGTTTATTGAATTTACCGAGGCCGAACTTAGCTGACTTCGTTGAAGTCCCAGTAGATTGACATACATTTCGGAAAATTGTCGTCTGGTTTTACTTCCCGTTACTCCCTGCTTCATTTCCATCAACGCCCCTTTTTCCATCAGCGTCGGCTTCTGTCTTCTAAGGGCAGTTCCGTACAGAGTTGGCTTTTTTGTTTCTGGGTTTATATATATTTATCGAATTTTCGCCCGTTTATCCCTTCCATTACTCGTCATGAACAACCTTCTTTCCAAAGAACAACGAACCTTGTTCGATATCATCGATAGGCTCCGATCCCATGGAGTAGGCAAGGTTGTTGACCTCCCAGAGATCATCGTCTGCGGTGACCAGTCCGCGGGCAAGAGCTCCGTGCTAGAGGCGTTGTCGGGTGTGCCGCTCCCCACGAAGGACGGTCTCTGCACTCGGTTTGTCACCGAGCTGGTTCTCCGCCGCGACCAGACCCCCAGCGTCAAGATTTCTATCCTACCTGGCCTTGAAAGGTCTGCAGAGGATGCCGAGAAGCTCCATGGCTTCGGTGATGGCATCCTGGCCGGCGACCTCCAAGATATTGGAGGGTTTGGAGCAATTATCGAGAAGGCCAAGAAGGCCATGGGCCTATCTGAGATGAAGCGGTTCAGTACCGATGTTCTCCGTATCGAAATCAGCGGCCCGGAGCAGGCGCATCTCACCATGGTCGATCTGCCAGGCCTCTTCCGCGCCGGCAGCCAGGAACAGTCGGCAGATGACGTTGAGACCGTGAACAGGATAGTGTACGAGGCCATGAAAAGACCGCGGAGCATCATCCTTGCCGTTGTGTCAGCCAACACCCTGTTCAACAACCAAGAGATAACGGAGCTAGCGAGGAAGCTGGACCCGAAGAGGGTGCGAACCCTGGGCCTCATCACCAAGCCGGATCTGCTCATTCCCGGCTCCGACACTGAACAGAGCTTCCTCCGACTGGCGCAAAATCGCGATGTCGTCTTGAAACTTGGCTGGCACGTGCTCAAAAACCGGAGCTTCCAGATGAAGGACGCCACTGTCTCCGAACGCGACAAAGACGAGGAGAATTTCTTCCGTGAGGCACCTTGGCTGGCGGTCAGCAAGGGTAGCCTTGGAGTGAAGGCCCTGCGAAGCCGGTTGAGCGTCATTCTCCACGCCCAAATCCTGCGACACCTCCCAAGCCTTATCCAAGAGACGCAGATTCGCATTTCCGAGTGTAGAGACGAGCTCACGAAGCTGGGGGAGCCCCGCAGCACGACGAGTGAACAGCGCCGCTATCTCCTCGTCGTAAGCCAGAAGTTTTCGACGCTGATGCGCGCAGCGGTGGATGGAAACTACAGCGACCCCTTCTTTGGTGATGCACTCACCAAAACCGGCTACTCTCGTCGGCTCCGTGCTGTCGTGCAGAACTCCCTGCAGGCCTTCGGAGAGCAAATGAAAAGCAGCGGGAAGACGCATACCGTCTTCGAGGAGGAGGTGCTACCGCCTGCGGTGCCTGCAAACGCAATTTCGCGGGATGATTATATAAAAAAGGTCAGCAGGCTTATGTTGCGGAGTCGGGGGTGCGAGCTTCCTGGGACTTTCAACCCTCTAGTCATCGGCGACCTTTTCAACGCCGAGAGCGAACCGTGGCGTGAGATTCTGCAGTCAACCAAGGATGGCATCCTCAAATCGGTTGAGCTTGCAGCCTCGGAGATCCTCGCGCACGTGGTCGTCGACCTCGTCCGGGTCAAAATTGGCCGGCTCGTCGACGCCGGAATCAGCAGACTCAAGTCTCGGGTGCAGGAGCAACTGGACGAACTCCTCCTATCGTACAGTGCAGGTCACCCGATCACCTATGATAACCTACTCACCGAAACAGTGCAGAGGATCCAGCACAAGCGGCGATTGCAACGGATAGCAATACTCAAGAGAGAAACGTTCACCTCTGTCAGCCTTGAGGCGATCCGAGGGGGTGAGCAGTACGATAAGTCCCAGGCAGGGTTCGCTGCGGAGATGCTTGATCTCCTGAGGAAGATCGAGGACACGGAGCCGGACATGACCACATATTCTGCGTCCCTGCTGGTCGATTTCGCTGAAGCATACTATAAGGTCTGTAAGTCCTAAACTTAATCTTCTCAGCCAAAGCACAATGCCGGCGACACCTCTCGCCATGCTCGTGAGAACTTGAACGCTAACTTTCCCATGAATTGCACAATTGTTAGGTCGCCCTGAAAACTTTCATCGACGCAGTAAGCATGTACGGGATCGAGCAGCGGCTGCTGCGTGACCTGGCTTCGCTATTTACACCGGAGACCGTCTTCGGGCTTGACGACGAAGCTGTCGGCCGACTGGCTGCGGACGACGAAGCGACCATTACGGACAGGGTTAAATGCAAGGAGATGCTCCAGTCTCTCGAAAACGGCCTGACCGATCTGAAAAGCCTGCACAATTGCCGCGTGGCTGTGCTCGAAGCAGGTACGAAAGAATGCTATTTCCTTATTGTCAAATTGGTGGTTCCCCCTCTTTTACCCTACGCACCTTTCAGAGATTCTTACTAGATCGTTCACAGATGTTGCTTCCGGTGATGAAGAGTCCGAAGAGGAATGGGAGCTGTCGTCACCCAATAAGGGAACCTTCGACAAAGTCAATGGATTGTTTAGGAAGCCCAACGAAAAACTGGGGGGTCGAGATGCGTCTCAGAGCGAGACGCAGACAAAGCCAGGTAGTATTTTCAGCTCACCTGCGCCTTCCTCGTCAAACGGCGGGTCGTCGACGAAGCCAGGTAGTATTTTCAGCTCACCTGTGCCTTCCTCGTCAAACGGCGGGTCGTCGACGAAGCCAGGTAGTATTTTCAGCTCACCTGCGCCTTCCGCATCCAACGGCGGGCCGTCGACGAAGCCAGGTAGTATTTTCAGCTCACCTGTGCCTTCCTCGTCAAACGGCGGGTCGTCGACGAAGCCAGGTAGTATTTTCAGCTCACCTGCGCCTTCCGCATCCAACGGCGGGCCGTCGACGAAGCCAGGTAGTATTTTCAGCTCACCTGTGCCTTCCTCGTCAAACGGCGGGTCGTCGACGAAGCCAGGTAGTATTTTCAGCTCACCTGCGCCTTCCGCATCCAACGGCGGGCCGTCGACGAAGCCAGGTAGTATTTTCAGCTCACCTGTGCCTTCCTCGTCAAACGGCGGGTCGTCGACGAAGCCAGGTAGTATTTTCAGCTCACCTGCGCCTTCCTCGTCAAACGGCGGGTCGTCGACGAAGCCAGGTAATATTTTCAGCTCACCTGTGCCTTCCTCGTCAAACGGCGGGTCGTCGACGAAGCCAGGTAGTATTTTCAGCTTGCCTGCGCCTTCCGCATCCAACGGCGGGCCGTCGACGAAGCCAGGTAGTATTTTCAGCTCACCTGTGCCTTCCTCGTCAAACGGCGGGCCGTTGACGAAGCCAGGTAGTATTTTCAGCTCACCTGTGCCTTCCTCGTCAAACGGCGGGTCGTCGACGAAGCCAGGTAATACTTTCAGCTCACCTGCACCTTCCACATCAAACGGCGGGTCGTCGACGAAGCCAGGTAGTATTTTCAGCTCACCTGCACCTTCCACATCCAACGGTGGGCCGTCGACGAAGCCAGCCAGTGTTTCCGATACACCGCCTTTCAAATTATTCGGGATCTCGGCGCCGCCAAAGTCAGGCCTCTTCCCCGGCGGCTGATATGACGATGTTGATTTATTTTTGGTAGTCGGCTGGTGGCGCCGCCATACTCTTCTCACTTTCCCTATGCGTTTAAGATGTGCTAGCGACTATTTAGTAATAAGAAAACAGGGCCAGTTGAAACGGCAAAAGGCCTGCCGCAAGACCTAGCGTATCAAATCCTTAGCCCGTTAGGGCATACGCGCATTTGTAATACAATCCGCATCCCGGAGTTCTAATCCAAAGTGAGCTGGTTCTCGGCCGTGAAGAAAGAAAAGAATACGGCAGGTGAGGCCCCAATGATAAGTTGGGTGGGGCTGAGCGACTGGAGGGGCAGCGTCACGAGTCTGGTCCTGAACATGGCCGCCAGATCATTCCAGCAGTATTGAATGGTAGAAGAGGTTCCCTGTTTACCGTCCTCCGGTGCAAGATGGGTGAGATGGGTGATGGGGAAAATGACGAGTGGGGAGATTCCCCTGGCAATGATAGCTCGGGTTACGAGATTTTCTGAGCGAGCACTCACTCAGACTTTACCTCGGACAGATTTCAGAGTAAAGTTCGGTAGCCAGAACAAATTGAGCGAAGAGCCGGGACTCGGCAAGCGGCGGCGCCAGTAGGCTTTGCGATCGAGTTCAGGGCTTGGGTCAGCTGTGGTGGGCCAGACTTTTCGGTTTTTTCCAAGCAAACTCTCCATGGCTTGTCCGTCCGGGCTGCTAGAAGTCGGTGCAAGATGCCGCGCGGCAGGTCCAGATGCGGGTAGCATCTCTCCGGCAGGCCACCTAGTCCCAGCGCGGCGTACCGCGGGGTAACCAGGCCCCGGAGCCAGCTGTCTCTTCCGTGGCGCCCTTGAGCTCGTGCGGCAGCTCTGAGTCCGGGTACCATTGGCCGGGCGTCTTTTGGGACTTGGAGGGTCGTGCCTTTCCTGGCCATTTCGTCTGCGGCAAGGAACTGCGATCACTTCGATCAGAGGAGCTGATCGAAGCAATAGACCTCGAGAAATTGCGATCGTTTGCGATCATCCATCCACCAGAGTATTCCTATATAACACACGTTCTCTACTTCTATAGCTTAGTTAGTTCTTGACTACTGGCTCAGTAGTAGTCAATCTCGACAATACATCTGATTCTCATCAGAGACCGATCATCATAGAAGCACGCATCCGCAACCTGAACTGTCTACCTTAAGAACAACCACCTTCTGGCCATTGATCCTTCCTCTTATCCAGGTCCAAGGATTGAGTGATCGTTACATCGCCTTCCTAAGTTATTCTCTCAAGATTTCCACCAACAAAGTTTACTGCTTTTCTTATCCACCCACCGCCTTCCTATTCCACCCACAGCCTTCCCAATTAACCCCTCCCCAACCCCCTCCCAATCCACCGCCCTCTTCATTTACCGCCCTCTTCATTTACCGCCCTCTTCATTCACCGCCTTCCTAATTCGTGCCTGTAACACCACATAGCACAGCTCACCTGTGGGAGCTCGTTCCTCCACTGTGACAAGCAACTTCCGTTGCGATAAGCAACCTCCGTTGCGATAAGCAACCTCCGTTGCGATAAGCAACCTCCGTTGCGATAAGCAACCTCCGCTATGATTGCCAGCCTTCACCTTAGTCCATGTGTTCCTGTCGGCAGTCCCGTTTCAGACTGGTCCATCCAGCACCACGTGACCGTCTCGTGCACGGTCCCGAAAAGCCCTGCGACTTACTCAACCATGTCACCGAACCTTCACGCTTCACGTACCAAGGCCGCCCATCATTCTACACCTCTAATTGCTCTCGACACAAATTCGCATCGATCAATGCCCCTTTCATTTCCCAAGTCCGTACATCGACCAATAGTGCAATTGCCGGGCCACACCTGGATGCGCAAGCTGATGTTGTTGGCATAGTCAAGTGCCCGGTTTTTGGACAGGTCTGTCGCCCGGCTCAGGTATGGTTCCCGGCCGACAAAAGACACGACAATCCACTTGACAATGGGAGAAGGGAGGAAGAATGCGGAGGCGTCCAGTGAGAGATCACGGCCTTTAACTGCGCAGATTGCTTGCTCGCTCGCCTGCACCTCACGCAGGTGAACCCCTCGAGGCAGCACATGCGTTCTGACCCACGAGAGCCGTTGGCGGCGCAATCACACTCCCAGAAATGGAGCACGTCTTGTTGCCGCCGCAAGTAATTCACTCGGAGCTTGAGCTCGGAAGAGAGGCCGCGCGAATGTGAGTCCATGCTTCAGGTGTGGGCTGCCGCCGACCTGTGTGACATTCGACTCGATCATCGCCCTTGAGCTAACCAGATCGACTCCACCAGATCCAAAAATGGCAGGGCCAAAAAGAGGCGAAAGGATGTGAGGAGGGAGAAGAGCAGGCGCAACTACTGTGTCCGGACCACCGGAATAGCCTCGACGACGACGGACGCCCTCGACAGCTTCCATTTTGCCTGACAGGCCCGTGACCGACACCCGAAATTAAGTCCGAGCAGCAGAAACAGCGGCAGCGCCCGGGGAACACACATATTCGCATTAATCGAAATTTTCGTATGTTCTACCTGCTGCCGAACAAGTAGTAGGGATGACCCCAGGCTGGACATCAGGCGCGCAAGGAGAGCCAACAAAAAATGCAGAGGCAGGGGAGATCTCCCATCTGTCGGAGAGTCCGTTAGAGGCTTAATCAGGAGGCCACTTCCCGCAATCTAAGCGCCTGTTCGTCGTGGTCGGACCGATTGTGACAGAACGGAAGGCACGGGGTCGACTTGATTTGATCCAACCGGATCGGCTTCCGCAGGTTGCAACCGGCATGTTGGGTTGGATGTTGGTTAGCATAGCAGGGAACCGTAAGTCGGCAAGGAAGAACGGTTTGGAAAGTGTGGCCTCGCTACTGAAGTCATGAAAGGGCAGCCAATGAGAACACATTGCTCCTAGATGTGTGTCAGATGACTAGGAGGCGATGGCAAGGCAGATACGAACCCAGAGCGTCTAGGTTAAGATGGCAGACTCGAGGCAGTTTCGGGGGATGATATGCTGCTGCTAATGATATTAGGATGTGGTAAAAAAATGAGACAGGGGTGGGATGAAGAGAAATGGGACATTATTGTCCTTTCACCACACATCATCACTCATCGTTTTCTGGCTTCCCAGGCCCAGACCTCGCACCTGGTCACCCGCGGCTCTCTACATCAGAATATGGTAATCTTTGTTCTAGCTAGCCGCACAGCCCAGATGAAGCTTTCCACTTATTTCTAGTACTGTCTTCAATCTGCCACGTGGAGTTATGGCATGGCACAATGATCCGGGTCAATCGCTTCCATAATCTGCCATAGCAGAAAGTTCTCGTTCCTGTGAACGGCAGAAAAACTCACTGTGACTGGTGCTATATTCCGTCCTGGTAGAATTTCCAATTTTAATTGGACGTATGCGAGCACCCCCTGTTAGTGCTGGCAGAAAAATCCCAACCTATTGGTTTCTCAAGATGGTGGATTTTTCGACTTTGGCAGAAAGGTTCACTTTGATTAGACACTTCCATTGTCTTGCCGGTAGAAACTCTGGCTATGATTGGATCACTTGCACTACAGCACAAGTGCGACCGCACTACATTGCACTAGGGCGCTCTTATGCGCTGGGAGCTGCGAGTCAAGGCTGCGCGGGCCCCCAAGGCACGCCATGCCACAACAGGGCGAGCAATGTAGGAATAGCTAAGCAAAAGCGAGAGAATGTGTCTACATGGGACAATGGACTAAAGATTACCAGAGGCGCTCCAGCACGAGGCGGTGCATTGTCCATGTATCTGTGGTATTACGTAAGCAGATTTTTGATTATATAATCTAAGGGACAAAACTTCGAAACTGTCCGTTAGATTACGTAACCAAGGTTCCACGGGCTGTTAATTCTCGGTGGTGCCGTTTAGATATTGCAAGCCGCTATAGGTCTCGGTGTCAGACAATATGGTACACTGAGCAGAAGAGGGTTGGTAATTGGATTGATGATTGAAAGAGTGATTGCTTGGCTGTTGATTGCTTCGTTCTTGATGATTGTTGCTTGGTTGGTTCCTGTCTCACTCCCCATTGTCTTGTAGATGCGAGCTGCCCGCTAATTATCTGTAGAAAACGGACAAGGTCTGTCTGTGCACCTAGAGACTCCAACAGCGGTGATCCTGAGACCGTCTGACCTATCTGAGACTCGGGCACTAAGGAACGTCCCTGTTAGATTCTCTATCTCCGTTGCCCCCAAACTTATACAGTAGCCGAAGACCTCTTGTGAACACTCATCCGTTCTCTGCCAACCTCACGTATCATTGTTCGAACAACGAGATGAGTTGTTCACGCGACATGCCATCCAAGACGTCGTCCTTCATATCCTCCCAATGCCTCCTCCTGTACTCTGTGCAGTTCTGGATCGACCTGACCCACTCTTCTCCTAACCTGTTCAACCTCTCTACATCGGGACATTTTTTCAGAGCCGATTGAAACCTTGTACAATCTGCCTCAGACTCGACCTCATTGTAGTGACGTAGGACGATGTCGCCAGTATGGGAAGGCAGGAAGGCTCGAAGATGCGGGTAGGATCCAAAGGGCACGAGCAACTTGCGATGTCGGGATAGCCGTTTGGATACAGATTCCCGATCGATTCCCCACAATTTTGCTAGTGAGTTTATTAGAGTCGTCGGTAATCTTCTGAGATCTCTTGCCGTTTTGATCGCCTCCGCCTTTTCTGCACCAGTTGTTTTGTAGATGAATGTTAAGAGGGAGTAAAGCTCTGACTTTGATTGGAGGCTGGCGCCGAGGTTGTAACATTTGAGCACCTTTTCTTCCTCTGACCCGCTGATGCCCAGGTTGGGTTCACTGAGTCTCCAGGCAGTAATGGTACGCATAAATCGCCGCAGTCCAACCCTGCCAGTCAGATTGGCTGCCAGTTGCTCTGGAGTTGGATTGGCTTTCTGCAACTTCGAGGACCGTTCGGCGGGAGATTGGGGGGCGCCCCGCTTGCTTGGAGTAGTTGAGCCTGAAGGAATCTGGGACATAGGACTCTGCTGCTCTGCGTTTCCCGTAGGTAGCCTCCGTGATGTCTGGTGGGCTAAGTTCGCCTTTTTCGGCGATGCAACTGTAGGAATTTGATGGTCGGGCACCCTTTTTCTTCGAAGGCTGTATCGCGAAAGGCATAGTACTCTATCCTCGTCTTCGCCATCTTCTGCTTCTTCGACATCTTTATCGACCATGCTGAAATTGCAACCCTGCTCCCCAACAAGCGCCACCAGTCCGCACTCTGAACACACGAAGACCTCCTCTTTGGGGAACGCCGGCTCTCCTTGAGGCACAATGTTGATAGCGACGGCCAATGACGTTGTCGAGTTGACGACGCAGTGGTACTGCCCGGACCGGGTCACCACCATCTCGCCAGGTCCCTGGACAACGACTTCATATGCAATTCCCCAGTCATCTAGCTGCTCTGGACAAATGAACAATGCCAGATGTCGCAGCCACTGGTCACAGAGGCGTTGGTCTTGAGGGATGCCCTTAAGCTCTCGCACCTGCTTTTCAAACTCGGTCCCGTCATCGGCGATCAGGATCCACAACTTCCACCCCCTCAGATTGAGGTTGACAGACCAAAGACCAGCGTCTTCACGATGCCACGCTGTGCCAGTTTCAGATCCTCCCCAATGCACCCACTGTGTGGTTACTCCGCTGATATGCTGGCTTGGCTCTATACTTCTCGCCAGCCGCCACTCTTCGAGCACGCGACCCGGATTTAGAAGTTTGAACGGAGCATCGTCGCTGTGCGGACCTACGAAGTAGGGTTTTAAGTCGCCCTCTCCCTCGGCATCGGTCGAACAGTCGTTTAGAAACTTCTTGGACTGCTCCAACGTTGGGCGTTCCACGGCGTCAAACTCGGGAATCGTGAGACGTTGTCTGAATTCCTTGGGACCTCGCGCCTCTAGATAGACGACGCCATTCGCACTCGTATAGCGGACGGCGAGGACAGCTGCATCTTTCTTGGGCCCGAGCCATTCACGGATCTGGGTATTGTCGACACTCGGTAGCTCTAAGCCCTCAATCTCGACAAGGCTGCAGCCAGGGTCCAACTTCTGCAGAAGCTCGTCCAGTTCGCCCATATTTTTGACGGGGAAGGATGTTTTATCCATGTTGGGGGTTCCCTCGGACCCGGAACCCTCGGAGCCTGGACGAAGGGTGACCGGTCGGCCTTGCGCAGATTTTCGCCTTCGGAGTAGACTAGGGTCTGAGTTTGGACTGTCTGGTGTCTCGTCGAGGCAGAGTTGAGCTTGGCGGCCGTTGGGGAGCGGGCAGCGTTGCTTAGCCTGGGTAACAGGTCCGCCGATAGACTCGGGAGCGGCGGCTTCCCCTGAATCTATGTCCATCGGGTCTTCCTCTGAGGTGCATGGACTGGTGAGAGATGCAGCGGACTGGGGAGCGGAATCCAAATGAGAGGAGTCCGAGTCGTCATGTTGGACAAAAAGTGGCGGATCTCTATGCTGAGTCCCTGCGAGATCAGCGGATGATACAATGACATCTGGTGAGTTTGGACCAGGGAGGTCATCCAGTGCAGAGAGATCCAGTTGTCGCATGAGTTCGGCCTCCGTGCTGGGCATAGATGCGGTTGGGGTTTCGACTTGTGCATAGGCTTTGGCTCCGTCCTGGCTGCGGTCGATGCGGGATTGGAGCAGTTCCTTGAGGTAAAACAACCTCACTTCAGCTGGTTCCTGGATTTCCTTGTGGATTTCCTTGTCTCCACCGAAATAACGCCGTACAACATCGAGACAGCGGAAGGCACAGAGGTTACCGCCATATGACGGGAGCTAAACTTATTGGTTAGAAAAGTCATAAGCCAGAAATGTGGATGAGGTTTCTTACTTTATTTTTCGTGCCCCTCAAACGACCCAGCGCGTCAGCATATTCCTTCATCGACTTCTTGTGCATTTCCGGGCTCATTCCCCAGCTGTGGAACTTTTTATCTGTCTTGTCAATGATGGCGACGACCCAGTGATCTTTGCCGGACTCGCTAAGCTGATCTTCGCAGTTGACATGGTAGGGCCTGACGGTCCCATGCGCAGCCTGTTCGGTCAGTTTCGTAGCAGGAGCATCTAGTACGTAGTTCCCAGGTACGCTAAGCAGCAAAAGTTCGAATAGTATGGCGCCGCAGATGCGCTGGTCGAGGTTGAACTGATCCACATCTGGGCAGTACTGGCCCGTTTTAATGAGTTGCTTAAGCTGTTCTGGGTATGGCCCGGTCAAACGGGGTAACTTGGCCGGCAGAGAGACCCTTGGCGACTTGATCGTGTCAACATGGATTGGCAAAGTGCGTGTACCTTCTGGGGCAGTCTCAGTCTCGGCTTGCGATGGGGATGAACCGGTCGTGGCATAGGTCTGGGTGTCAGGCGTCGCGTCGACCATGTCAACATCCGCCTCTAGAGGCAGGGCGTCTCGCTGGGTTGTCCCGACGGGTATGAGGAGCCGCGGTGGAGAATGCGGGGCCGTAAGGGCAGGTTCAGGCCTATGCACAGTCCGCTGGGACGCAGCCTCGGCGTCCGCATCCTTCGCAGCTTCCGCTTGCGCAGCCCGTTCTTCGGCTTGCGCAGCCCGTTCTTCGGCTTGCGCAGCCCGTTCTTCTGCGGCCCTCTTCTCTGCTTCTGCGGCCTGAGCCCGCTTGTCCGCGGCTTCCTTCGCAACGCGGAGTGCAGCAATCTCGGCAATCTCGGCATGCTGTGTGCTTTCAGGTGTAGGCGAAACAGGCGAGGGTATTTCGGCGGGTGTAGTCTTGGAACGCTCAAACTCGGCCAAAAGTTCATCCCGCACTTGCGCTTTGATGTGCGCCCGCAGCTGGTCGTCGTCGGGAGACTGTGGGGTTGGCGCAGGGCCCAGGTTCTCGAGGAGCTTTCGGAGGTCAGCAAGCTGAGCCTTGAGTAGGGTGTTCTCTTGCTTTAGATCAGCCTGATCGACATTGGAAGCCGTAGGTCGAGAGTTGACAGGAGTGAACGAAAAGGTGGTGGAGCTCGAAGTTGTGGCACGTTCGGGAACCGTGGGCGTGAGTTGGCGACGAGATTTCAATTTGTTAATAAACTGTTTCATCTCGTCAGGCAATTGATTCAACTCCTCGAGCGAGAGGAAGACGCCCCGTGTGTCAGCCGCCATCTTATCGATCGGCTTAAATGAGCGTTGTTGGGTTGAAGTCGCGATAGGATTGATATGAGTGACTGGATTGATTACGCGACCAAGCAAGGGGCGATGGTGGTGTGCTGTTGGGTGGCTGGTGGTAATGTGGCTGTGGTGGTTTGACAAGACGATTCTAGAATCCCTGCTTGGCCCTACACGTCGTGTCAGTTTTCACACCGAAGCGCATACCCGAACTTTTTCCACTTGGCTCCACGTCTGAAGTATTTCGCGTCCGCGACGCATCAACCTCGTAAGCCCCCACGCCAATTTGCATTTCCATTCACCAAAATTCCCAAGAGTACATCGTTTTGATAAGTGCAATGTACTCGCAAACAAAACACTCAGTAAGCTCTGTCAGTCAGGCAGGCTAGTACTTTTCAGGAAAAAAGTTGTGGTGGCTCATTTTTCCCACCATGGTTGCCTGACACGAAGAACCTGCGCTCCCTGAAGAGCTGGACCTGGACCAGAATAAGAAGGCCCAAAGGTGCTTGACCAGGCTGCACTCCCCACACCGGACCTGCCGCCGCTCCTCCTCGGCCCTAGTACACACCTCAGTGCAGTCCCAGGGGAGGAGCCGCTGATTATCGAACACGAAACGCCTGAAATCCTCAACCTCCAATCCCCGTTGGTCTGTTATAGTATGGCGTGCCTTGGGAGCTCGCGCAGCCTTGATTCGCAGCTCCCAGCGCATAAGAGTGCCCTAGTGCAATTGAATCGGTGGATTCAATTGTTCTCGTCCTTTTTCCTAGGCAACATTCGCCCGCCTCACTTTTTCTCAAATACAATTGAACCTGCTTTCAGGTCATCTAGCCATAACCTATATCGATCAATTAAAACTTCACAGACATCACCTCCTATGCCACAGCGACAGCAAACCATACCTTTTTTACATTTGAAGGAGCGGTTGCATGGCCAATCGACTCAAGTGATGAGAAATGGAAAAGGTCGAAGTCAACACAGCCGCCACGAATGTGGAAGCATTGCATAGTCACCGACGTGTCTAGATATCATTGGCTATTTGCTATCTCTTCCTCGAACTCAGCCACTGTGCAGGTTTTTTCGTTCCCTCATCCTCACCCCACGTTCCATGCACCTCGAAAATTCCATCTCTTTGTCACCCTTCGTTATCGCTAAATGGCTCCGTAGAGGCGATGGAGTGAATAGATTAAGGAGGGGCGGCCCAGGCAATACAGTTTAGTCAACCATAAACTCAGTTCGTATATAAACAGGCGGTCTTGAACTTCTCCAATCTGGCTTCTTTCCTTCATTAAATCTTGCGGAATGATGGCCAAAGCGATATCGACCTCGTCATATGGAGACTTTGTTGAGTTCCGCAGGCTGTTAAACCCATGCATTGCTACCCTTTCGGAGCATATCAAACACACGACCTCACAGCGCTCAAGTAGCGTTGTAGTACTTGATTTTCCTGGAAATGGCCAAGGGCATCCAGTTTCCCAGATTATACCCGAGCACGAGCTTCCTTCGTTGTTAACGTCTCATCCTTTTTCCGGAGGGCGAGTGATAATTGTCGAAGACGTACAGCCGCATTTTATCAGCCTCTTGGGCAAGCTGCTCGATTTGGACCCAATCTTCTTCGCGGGCCACGTCTTCACCGAATTCCATGACGTTGAAAATAACCCTCCTCCTCCTCATCTGGCATTTTTCCCTTCCCAAATCGCCAATCAAGGATTTCTCCACATCCACTACCAGCAGGTAATCCACCTGCCGAACGGCTTCGGAGGCTCGACGGCGTATTCATTCAAAACAACCTCAAACTTCCCCCGCAACGTCCGCCGACTTCCTCTACTGTCAGGACGCCAGCTTGCGCTCGCGCGAAGATGCTGCTCTGTTGTGCTGAAAAGATTCGACAGCGCTTGGATCTGTAAGCTTCCATTGAAAGTCTATAATCAGCACTAGCCATTTCGCTAATCTAGAATGTGCTCGATAGGCCTAATCCTAATCGATCCTCCGGTGAGCTCAATTACCGAGTCTCTCCAGTCAGGAGGCGCCAAAACATATCCCGCTCAGCCTCTTCACGGAGGTTTCGAAGAATTCGCACAACCGGTGCCTTTTTCCTCTTTCTCGCTTCCCAAAAGCAGGTTTTCGAGGCTTTCCTCATTGGAAAGTCTGACAGACTACCTTCTTTCGCGCAACCCTAGATTCGCTGGGCCGAAGATGAGCATTCTTAGCATCGGCTACTACCCGATGCGAATTGCTCTTGCTGAATGGGTTCTATACACACTCGTGGTAAGCCGCTTCGTAAAGTATTACGAATACTCTCTTCATAACGTTCACGAACGGCTACACGACAGCGACATCGTCGACCTCCAGGTACGTAGCAAAAGCTACAATAGCGTCTGCAGGCCACACCCCTCATTAGTCAGAATTCGCATTTAGCCAAGACTGATCACTACTGCTCAAAGCGCTGGCGACGACGATGTATTCAAAGCCGACATAAGCTCGCTCTCCTCGCCGAATTTACCACCCACTGGCTCCAGCATGAGACCGAAAAGCAACCCTGGGAGATGGTGCTTAGGGACATCGACCATGTGAGCTCGCAGTTAAAAACCTATGGCCACTCGCTCGAACAAATGATCCCGGTGGCCACGTCCATGGTACAACTGCTCGATTCGCGCAGCTCACTGGTCCAAGCCGCCAACATCACACGGCTCACCTACATCGCGCTGGTATTCGTACCCCTGTCCTGGGTAGCGAGCCTTTTTAGCATGAGCGAGGGCTATTCCCCAGGCCAAGACCGGTTCTGGGTGTATTTCGCCGCAGCCGTGCCCTTGCTGATGGTCGTCTTGTTTACGTCGTCCCTCCCGGCCGGTGGTAGGAAGCCGGTGGAGACGGTGTACCAGGCATGGGAAAGTTGTAAGAGGTGGCTGTCTGTCCGTACAGGCGCCGCCAGTTTGCCACGGGCTTGACCGTTGGTGGAAACTGTGAGGCTCAGGGGCGACTCAGGGGCGATTCCAGCCACGTGAACAACCTCGTGACTAGGCGAGTCTACTGGAGGGGTCCATTTTGTCATGCTCAACGCAGGGCCATTGTTTGATCTTCTTTCTTTCTTTCTTCAGAGTAGAATCTTCATCAATAGCGCCCAATAGATGAGTTCTGTGATGGTCGCTGTCTGCTTGCCTTCACCGCCTTCCGGCAGAACCCCCTATTTTGGGCCAGGTTGGAAGCTTCTCTTCCCAACCTTCCCTTCTTTCCCTCTCAGAATCTTCGTCAATTGCATCACCAATTTGGCTTCCCAGCCTCTCGGCGTCTCTGATCATGACGCTATCGAAACATTGTTCACATCTTCACCCATAGAAGGGACAACGGCGATGCCATATTTGCCAAAAGTTCATAAGCGAGACAAATATGGCACGTCACCAGAAGAATGTGCACGGAATTGAGAAGAAAAAGCCCATGGGCAAACAATTTCGTTGTCAAAAGTGTGGCGAATTTTGCAGTAAATCTCAACGTGATCGGCTTAAGTACCTGGTGTCACAGGCACAGATCGTAAGATGGATGTACAGATCGCAGGATGTGGGGTCATATCACGTGATGGGTTTACGTCACGTGACAACGACTCACAACTTAGTTCACTCGCCGATCTCTATTCTAGTTTAGGCCTCTTCAAGGCACAACAACGTCTCTTCCTCTTCTCCTTGTTCGACCCTTGACAAAGGGCATCGAGGGCCAACTTAGTGTTCTCGTCATGTGCTAGTGCAATGATGGGACCTGCGTTCTGAGAAAGACCCTTGGTGGATAGGAGCTTCTTCAGGTGCACATGATCTTGGTGGAGAGAGACCACCAGGGCTTGGCTGTATGCCCAAGCGGTGCTGTAGTCACCCATGATTGGCGGCATGGTAAGTGCAGGGTTCAGGGGTGCGGACAGAGGCCAATAGTACGACGTTGATCTCGGAATCGATTGGTTGTCAAGATTTCCTTGGTTGTGGGGCTTCGTGGGATTGGTCGCACTTTGTGCGATCGAATCTTCTGACAGGGTATGGGGCAGGGTTTGACGGCAGGGCGGTTTCAGAGATCGAGGTCTTGATGAGAACGGCAAAAACGACGATGGCGAATCGAATGCGATTGGCCGCGGTGCCGTAAAAAGAAGGCACAAACTGTCAGTTGGGAGGTACTCCCTGGGAATACGGTCACGTGACTACGAGGGTGAGGATTGGTAATCCGTAGAGATCAGAGTTTTCGCCCTGACCACGAAAAAACAACAATAATAACAACAATCTGGTGCACCCTCCGTCTGACACAAACTGTCAAGGGTCGAACAAGGAGAAGAAGAAGAGACGTTGTTGTTGTCAAGGACACAACCAAGGGCTAGAGAAGAACATGCGTTGTGCCATAGAGAGAAGGAAGCTAGTTACAGATTGGTGCACGCCGGAGGGTAGGGCTAGAAATACCCTACCAGGTGAGGCTGCACGTGACCGACAAGCGTGGAACGGGCTAGGCCCGTGACAGTTGTGCCATCAAGAGGTCTACACTAGAATAGAGATCGGCGAGTGAACTAAGTTGTGAGGCGCGGTCACGTGACATGACCCCATCACGTGATATGACCCCACATCCTGCGATCTGTACATCTTGCGATCTGTGCCCGTGACACAAAGAAAAGAGGAAGAGACGTTGTTGTGCCTTAAAGAGGCCTAAACTAGAATCGAGATCGGTGAGTGAACTAAAGTTGTGAGTCGTGAGCACGTGACATAACCCCGTCACGTGATATGCCCCCACATCTTGCGATCTGTACATGATCTGTTCCCGTGACAGAAGTGCTTTTTCGAAGTTGCATGAGATCGCGAAGCTTCCATGACTATCAAAGTGATGCCGAATTGAGTAGAACCAAATAATATAAATTGACAGCGAACCTTACGATCCTTTATCATCAAAGAGAAAAAAATATAGAGCAAGATTACGAAGCCATTCTACTTATTTCGTAAATCTGAGCAGTAAAACACGTCCTGATGAGCACCCAATCGCAACTGAAGACTCCATTACCGCTGATTCTGCTGGCCGATACTCATGCGGGAACCACAACCACTTTTCCGATCCGTGTAAAATCCAAGCCCCATCACTACTGATCTCATACCCCTGGCGTAAGCTGTTCTGCTTTGACAATCCAGCAGGTGGTATATTGGACTCCGCCTGTGTATTAATAGTGAATGCGCCGATTTCAGTCGAAAGGCAAGAGCCAGCAGCATCAAATTCGAAGTTAAATAGAGTTCTGCCGACAGTCAGTGTCTGCTTCACTTCGCCTGTAGCTGCGTCCCATAGCTTGACGGTGTTGTCGTATGAGCCGGACGCCACCAACCGGCCGTCGCCCGAGAAGGCCACCGTCGTGACCCAGTAATCGTGGCCTTGCAGCGTCTGGTTCAGCTGGCCCGTAGCCGCGTCCCAGAGCTTGACGGTCTTGTCGTACGAGCCTGATGCCACCAGCCGGCCGTCGCCCGAGAAGGCCACCGTCGTGACCCAGTAATCGTGGCCTTGCAGCGTCTGGTTCAGCTGGCCCGTAGCCGCGTCCCAGAGCTTGACGGTCTTGTCGTACGAGCCTGATGCCACCAGCCGGCCGTCGCCCGAGAAGGCCACCGACGTGACCAAGTACTTATGGCCCTGCAGCGTCTGGTTCAGCTTGCCCGTAGCCGCGTCCCAGAGCTTGACGGTCTTGTCGCCCGAGCCCGACGCTACCAGCCGGCCGTCGCCTGAAAAGGCCACCGACGTGACCAAGTCATCATGGCCCTGCAGCGTCTGGTTCAGCTGGCCTGTGGCCGCGTCCCAGAGCTTGACGGTCTTGTCGCCCGAGCCCGATGCCACCAGCCGGCCGTCGCCTGAGAAGGCCACCGACGTAACCCTGTCATCATGGCCCTGCAGCGTCTGGTTCAGCTGGCCTGTAGCCGCGTCCCAGAGCTTGACGGTCTTGTCGCCCGAGCCCGATGCCACCAGCCGGCCGTCGCCTGAGAAGGCCACCGACGTAACCCTGTCATCATGGCCCTGCAGCGTCTGGTTCAGCTGGCCCGTAGCCGCGTCCCAGAGCTTGATGGTCTTGTCGCTCGAGCCCGACGCCACCAGCCGGCCGTCGCTCGAAAAGGCCACCAACGTGACACTGTCATCATGGCCCTGCAGCGTCTGGTTCAGCTGGCCCATGGCCGCGTCCCAGAGCTTGATGGTCTCGTCGTCCGAGCCCGACGCTACCAGCCGGCCGTCGCCCGAGAAAGCCACCGACGTAACCCTGTCATCGTGGCCCTGCAGCGTCTGGTTCAGCTGGCCCGTGGCCGCATCCCAGAGCTTGACGGTCTCGTCGTTCGAGCCCGACGCCACTAGCCGGCCGTCGCCCGAGAAGGCCACCGACGTGACCAAGTACTTATGGCCCTGCAACGTCTGGTTCAGCTGGCCCGTGGCCGCGTCCCAGAGCTTGACGGTCTCGTCGCTCGAGCCCGACGCCACTAGCCGGCCGTCGCCCGAGAAGGCCACCGACGTGACCAAGTACTTATGGCCCTGCAACGTCTGGTTCAGCTGGCCCGTGGCCGCGTCCCAGAGCTTGACGGTCTCGTCGCTCGAGCCCGACGCCACTAGCCGGCCGTCGCCTGAAAAGGCCACCGACGTGACCAAGTCATCATGGCCCTGCAGCGTCTGGCTCAGCTGGCCCGTGGCCGCGTCCCAGAGCTTGACGGTCTTGTCGCCCGAGCCCGATGCCACCAGCCGGCCGTCGCCTGAAAAGGCCACCGACGTGACCAAGTCATCGTGGCCCTGCAGCGTCTGGTTCAGCTTGCCCGTAGCCGCGTCCCAGAGCTTGATGGTCTTGTCGCCCGAGCCCGACGCCACTAGCCGGCCGTCACCTGAGAAGGCCACCGACGTGACCAAGTCATCATGGCCCTGCAGCGTCTGGTTCAGCTGGCCCGTGGCTGCGTCCCAGAGCTTGATGGTCTCGTCGTCCGAGCCCGACGCTACCAGCTGGCCGTCGCCCGAGAAGGCCACCGACGTGACCCTGTCATCATGGCCCTGCAGCGTCTGGTTCAGCTGGCCCGTGGCCGCGTCCCAGAGCTTGATGGTCTCGTCGGCCGAGCTCGACGCTACCATCCGGCCGTCGCCCGAGAAGGCCACCGACGTGACCAAGTACTTATGGCCCTGCAGCGTCTGGTTCAGCTGGCCCGTGGCTGCATCCCAGAGCTTGACGGTCTCGTCGCCCGAGCCCGATGCCACCAGCCGGCCGTCGCCTGAGAAGGCCACCGACGTGACCTTGTCATCATGGCCCTGCAGCGTCTGCAAGCAGGCAGGCCATGTATTTCTCATTATTGGCTTTTGTGAGATCCAGTGCAGGCTCTCTCGTTCGAACAACCTTTTTATTACGCTGTAACTCGGACTGAAAATCAGCCCAGAAGCATAGAGTTGGAGGGGATATTTTTCCACCACTGAACCGAAGTAAAAGATAAAACGCCAGGCATCAATAATCAAACTGCCTAGTTGAGATGGCAGCTTTTCCTACATAATACCATTAGCCTTAGAACAAAAGCAGTGGAAGGAATTATTTAAACTTACTTGACTTTTCAGCAGCTCTTCCAATTTGACCAGGGACTTGACTCCTTGTGGAATTTCTTTCAGCAGACTGAGTGCCTCAAACCAGTAGAGAACTTTTCTCTCCAGCAATGTATGGACCCGCCCGCCATCTTGAAGATCATCTAGGATATGAGCGTCGCATAGATGATCGACCCAATAGACACAAGAATAGGCTACCTCAGCCAAGGGTTCCTGGTCTGGCGGTTGGACTTCGTCGATGAAGAATCCTGGTGTGCGCAGGTCGTACATGTCCCGCCGTAGACTCTGTGTCATACACTCAATCGACCGAGACAAGACCAGCCGGTGCCCGTCGGCGTATCCAGCGGGGAAAATCTGGGGCAGGATGTCCGAGCCGGCTGAGTCCGTGACGAGGTAGTCTTTTGCCGACTGGTGGACAAATCGAACGACATCGTCCTTCTCATTTATGGTAAAAACGCCACAGTGCTTCACAATCTCCTCGTGTGCCGCCACTTCGGGCAATTGAGCCAGGGCGACAAGTTCTGACAAGCGGAGCGGGCGGTATGCGCTGACGGCGACAATGAGGACTTGTTTGCAGTGATCAGCGTCGCCCCTTCCTTTGATGCGGCGCATCATCCCCGCATATAACTCGTTCAATGTTGACGGCATTTCTTGGGCGCGTTTGACGATTTTGTCCAGGCCGCAGTTCTCGCTCTCAATGTTGTTGCTGACAAGGGCCACCCAGAGGAAAGTTCCATTAGCCTTCTCATGGAAGATCTTAGCGACTTCGTCTAGGATCTTCTGCTGCATCTCCAAGATTTTCGCGGTTCTTTTTTTCGCAGAGATTCTGTTGCTGTACGTCTTCGCGAACTGCGACATCTTGTGCTTGATGTAGGCGTCGACGGCGTCCTTCACGGACTCGGTATTTAGCTCAAGACACAGAGGAGTGTTTGCATGCTCTTCCTGCCACTCAACATCGGGCACGTCCCTGCTCGATACGAGCCACTTGACGTGGGGACATTCGGATGAAGTTTTGACGATGAATTCGAGCAGCCCTCGCAAGCGTACCGTGCATTCATCGAGCGCGTCGATGATCAGGCAGACGCTGCCAAAGGATTGGTCTCGTAGAATGTCGCGCATGATATCCAATACGGCCCACCAGGCATTTTTGTCCTGGAAAAGCCTTTCGTCGGCACTGTCAAACTTCTTCCTTACGTGAGAAATAAGGGAGGGCCGAAGGCTGACGAGCTGGTACATGAGGCCAAGAAGAACTGATGTGGCGTTGTTGATGCGCTCGTCAGTAGCTTGGCAGAAGAAGAAGGCGGGACTGCTGCCTTCAGCCACGGACTTGTTCAGCTCGTCGATAATGCCGCAGAGGAGCATTGTTTTGCCCTTGCCAGGACCTCCCCTGATCCAGAGTAGTCGATTCTGTTGACCGTGACGCCATTGCTGGAATTGGGGATTGTCGAGTATCCAGCGATAAGCGTCTTTGAGGAGACCGCCTTTGGTGTCTTCGATCCGCTTCTTGTCAAGGCGGGAGTCGGTACATCTCATGGCCCGAAGACATTGCTTGTCTTCGTCAGAGTGATGACCAATCCTGGACTGAACAGCCTGGAGGATTTTGCTGTAGAATTCCTTAGTTATGTGTTGAAGTAGTATTAGGAAGATCTTTAACTTACCCAATGTTGGCATTTATCGTATCCAACCGAAATGCATATATATCTTTTCCAGCGTCCTTCCAAAACCCGTCGACAGCCGACTCGACTTCTTTACACGCTTGATCTGGAATCCCAAATTTCTCCGACTCTTGCCTTGTTGCTGTTATATCAGAGCCCTTCAGCTTGCTCTTCATCATCTGCATGCAGAGAGCGAAACACTTGGCGATGCCATGAGAAAGATCCATTGTCATCTCATCTTGGCAAGTGAGAGGCTCGCGGGCGTATTTGTACAGCAGATCATGTGCCAGTGTGTTGTACATATTGTCTGCCATGCTGACAACTTGAACCTCGAACATGATGCCGTCATACGGAAGCAGGGCGTCCAACTTATCTTTTGGCAGCTCGACACGGTGGTTGTCGGCCGCATACGCACCAAACCATGATTCCTTCCAGTGCTTGTAGACTTTGCGATCTGGCCCAAAGATTCCTGGCTCTTTCCGTTCTGTGAAACCCGTCTGGACAACTTGTTTGGCCTTCTCGAGATCATCGTGGAATGTGACCACGATCCTAAGCCCCGCGAGGTCGTGCATCTCCTCGAAGATCTGATTTAGTGATTCGAATCCCTGGGTCTTCTCGAGGTCTTTCTCGCGCCGTTGAAGCGTCATCTTGACAGAAGGTACTTTTTTGGCCCGGCCAATGACCTGGGCATCAATGTTCTCAGCGCGGAGGACATTCTGGAGCAGCTTGGTCAAATCTGTCACCATATTGTTGTAGTCGTTGATGAGGTTGGGCCATATCTTGTCAACGAACACTTTCCTCAGCTGCTCGCTTCTCCGGTGAGGATCCAGGCCGGCATCTAGTTGGTGCCGGTCGATGAGTCGAGCGCGTTTTGCAAGCAGCCGCTCGCTCGGTGAAGCGCGATCCTCGCCATCACCGCTTGATAGATCAACAGGAACGTTGGGCGGCTCCATCTTGTTGGTTGACGGCACTGACATGATAATCCTCAGAGCGAAGCCCGGTGTTTGTGGTAGCGCAAGACATGAAAAAGGCAGACGCAAAACGAACAAAACAAGCAGGATAATTAATCAACAAATGGCATGATTAATAGTTCGAGAGAAAAAAGGATAGGCGCAACACCGTATACAGATTGGAACGAGGTTCTGTGGAATGAGGCCTCGGCGGACAAAGATCTGGTGGGATGGAGCCCGACCTGGAGCAGGATGGCTTGAAAGGCAGAGAACGCGAGCCTTGTCCGCCTTGCTTCACGCAAGCAGGCTCTGTTGTATTGTAGGAAATGTCACAATATAGGCACTTCGGGTAGAGGTGTCGAGCTTCATTGATTGAAGAGTTTTTCTAGTTGTTGAGAGAGCTGAAACAAAGCGTTGGGCTTGGGAGTCCATCTGATGTGGTAAGAGCCACGTGACCGTTCACATGACCCTCAGTACCAAGACTTGAATCACGTGCTTACGCACGTGACTCCTACTGACAGACTGGAAGCCGAATTCCAGCAGGAAAAGTAAGGCGGGCGAATTCAGCTGGCCACCATCGCCCTCTTCATTTTAGCTTTCCTCTCGCTCATATCAGTCACCATGAGGATATCAGTTTTGAGTTGATAACCACGACTGCAGTCTATTCTAATATCGCAGTCCTTTCTGCATTCATCGCAAACAGTGCGTACTCGATCGCAGAGTCGCATCTTTGGTCTCGTCAATGGTAAGGCTGATGCTAAGCCAGGAAATGACGAGCGGTGGGTGATGTAGGAGAAGCGGGGTGGGATGACCCCGCCTCTTGGCGGAGCGGCTGAAGTCGCCGACACTGAGAGCCTTGGGCCATGCCATCTTCGCTGATGCTGAGTGTTGCAGCGTGGGATTCTGCCAGGGAATACCGCCCTTGCGGTAATTCTGCCGAATGACACCGCCTTCGCTGCCACACCGAAAATCAATTGCCCGCACGCGTGGCAATTGATTCCTTTTCTCTTTCTTTCTTTAAGCTTAGATTCTACTTAATTGACACGTTCTCCGAACCTTGCTTCCCAACAACGGTCAAAGCCGTGGCACAATCTAAGCTTCACCGAAACGATACGAAGACTCGATACATCGTCGACCGGGACGCCGCAGTCGCGATGCCACGAACCCCCGAAGAGACAGCTGCTCTCGTTGAGCAGGCCAAGAAACAAGTCCGATTCGATACGGCCGACATACGGGCCCGACCGCGGGCGCGTGACGATGTCCGCCGACGAAGTTCCGACCTGTACCACGAGGCCGAGGAAGCGACTCGCGGCACGCGCTTTGTCCTTCCAGGACAGTCCTCGACGATCCCAGTGGCCGACGGAGAGCCCACCGATCCGACCGGAGGTGACGACGTGAACCTCCCGCTTCTGACGACGTACGAGGATTTCCAGCGCGAGCTGCGACGACTGCCCACGCCTAAGCGCTGGGACGAGGACTCCCTCTTGGGGGACCTCAAGGAGAAAATCGAGGCTCTCGCCGAGCACTATGGCAAGGGAGACGACCCGATGATGCAATTCAGCGCGATTACACCTGACGGCAAGGGCGAGTCTGGCGTGGCTCGCCAGGATGGCCAGTTTACCGCGAAAACCTTCCAGCGGCTTATCGAGAAGTATCCGGAGGTCATGTTCCAGGAGTTCAAATTCCGGAACTACGCCTTCACCTCTTCCTGGGACACGTCTTTGGAGCTCGCTAAAATCAACGCTGGACGCCTCGTTGCTTTGAACGTCTTGTGGCACTGGGCGGAGTTTTTCGGTAGCGCAGTGGCCGAGACGGACGGGCTGCCGGACCGGATGACCTTGCGAGCCGAACGCGATGCGGCTATTACAGCACGCGACGAGACTGAAAAGCGCCTCGAGGAAGCTGCGAGCAATTTGGCCGACTCTGTCTCGGCATGATCAGGATCAGGCCCAGATCCGGGCCCTGAACGTCGCCCTCGCTCGCCTTGATGACCCGGACCGAAGGGTCCGAGAGGGATCGGCCATCACGAGAGTGACTACCCAGACTGACCGCACTACGAGCGGCACGAAGCGTTCGGCCAAGGTGCCGGACCCGGCGATCTTCTACAACGAGACCTCCAAAGACACGGTCTCCTTTGAAGCCTGGCACTTCGCCATGACAGGGAAGTTGACGGCTAACGCGGACTACTGGGAGACGGAGTCTGCAAAAGTCCACTATATCATGGGCCGTATGGACGGGAAGGCGTCCGCGGCCATCTTTCCTTATGTCAACCCCAGCAACCCAGACCCGATCACGGATTCGGGACGTCTGATGACGCAACTCTGGAATGAGTATTCCAACCCTAACGTCCAAGAAGAGGCCATCGAAGCCTTCAATCAGCTAAAGATGGGGAAGACTGAAGAACTTCCTCGTTTTCAAGAACGAATTCTTCCGTCTGGCCGGAGAGGCCCGCAAGCCGAAGTCCGAATAGAAGGCCGAGTTCCACCGTCGACTGAACAATCAGCTGATTCTCCAGGTCATCGGAAAAAACGCTGACAAGAACGTGTCCTTCGACGAGTACGTCCGCTACGCGCAAGAGATGGCCCATGGGCTGGCGGTGCTCAACAAGCGACGAGAGGGCGACAAAGACAAGAAGAAGGCAGCTTCGTCTTCCGGCCAAGGGGGCTCGGGACAGGGAAAGACGGGCGCGAAGAAGACGGGCGCGAAGTCGCCGGGGGGCAACCAGCGCTCCCAGGGAGGATCGTCTTCCGCTTCGCAGGGAGGTAAGCCATTGTTCGCCAACAAGACACGCTCACGCGACGAGATCAAGGAGATGGTGAAGCAGGGGCAGTGCTTCAACTGCGGAAGGAAAGGACAGCTATCTCGCAACTGCCCCGATGAGAAGGGGGTCGACGAGGCGAGGGTGAACGCCATTTGGAGAAATACGCTCCCCAGTTCAGCGCTCCTTTGAACAAAGAGGCGTTGAATGCTAGTAGAGGAGAGGACGATTCGGAAAACTAACGCCCCTGGGGAAGGAGAGCTCCCTCCTAGGGGAGGTATTCATGATGGACGGAAAGGCGTGGTCGGCACCTCAGGTACCTGCTGATTTCCTTGCGAGGATGTTAGGAGGATCGCCTACCCTGTGTATCTCGACGATAGAGAACAATGGAAAACGTTTGGCCACGCATTTTAACCTCATGTATACGGGAGCAGACGGGATGCTATTCGCGAGTCTGAAGTTTGCACGAAAAATGGTGAGACAGCTGGGATGTCGCTAGATTATGGGGTTCACCCCTCGACTGGTAGGCGGGTACAACGGCCAAGGGGCACAGATGGTCGGCGTCGCGGTCGTCGCTTCTATAACCATACAGGGACGGACCTCTCCTCCGACCCCTTCTCTAGTCCTGCGAGGATTAAAATACGACCTGATCGTGGGAAAAAAGTGGCTCGCCGCCCACGATGCTTGGGTAGACGCCGCGGTGCCGAGACTGGTCTTCCCGGACGACCCGGCGCGTCGTCGCCCCGAGGAGATCGAAGCGGAGTTACAGAAGCGAACTGGGGGTCAGAAGAGTTTGGAGAGCCAACCCGCTGTCCTCATTGCTACGTCGTTGCCTCGAGAACAGCCTCGGGAGGGCGACGGGGTCCGGAAAATGGCTCGCGCACTGGTGGGGGATGATGACGGTCGGCCGGAAGTGCCCGGCGAAGGCCTCAGCCCTCGGAAGGAAGACCGGCGGCCCGAGCCGGCTCCGGTGATCTACGATAAGCAGGATGCGAGAGGACCGTACACCCTAAAGAGAGACCCCGTAGGGTGGTACCGCCACCGACCGGCGGACATCGCCCTGATCGGAGCCATTGGGCTTTTGAAGGGGGCACGACTCAAGACGGGGAGCCCCCATCAGGGGGAAATCGAGGAAACCAGCCTGTACGAGATCGACAGACTGATCGAGGAGAAGCGGGACCGACGGGACCCCCTGCGACGGGACACGGCGGAGCTGAGGGAAAAGGCCCTGAGAGAGATCCCCCCGGAATATCACGATCTGCTGTCTCAATTCAGCAAAATGGAATCCGACCAACTGCCCCCATTTCGAGGGAGACATGACCACAAGATCGAGCTGGAAGGAGGGGACCCGGCCGAACTGGGGTACTCGGCCCTTCAGAAGCACTCCCTGGAGGAATTGGAGGAGTGTGAGCGTTACCTGATCGACAACCTCGATAAAGGGTTCATTGAGCCAAGCAGCGCCCCCTGGGCGTCACCTATCCTGTTCGCGAGGAAGTCGAACGGGGCTTTGAGGTTTTGCGTGGACTACCGGAAGCTGGACAATATAACGAAAAAGGACCGATATCCCCTGCCCCTGATCAACGAAACCCTGGCAAAGGTTTCCAAGAAAAAGTACTTCTCGAAGCTGGATATCCGGCAGGCCTTTCACAGGATCCGGATCCGCCCGGGAGATGAGGATCTGACAACATTCCGGACTCGGTACGGGATGTTTCGGTATAAGGTTATGCCGTTCGGCCTGTGCAACGGCCCGGCCACTTTCCAGCGGTACATCAATGAGGTTTTGCTGGAATACCTGGACAAGTTTTGCTCAGCCTACCTCGATGATATTCTGATTTACTCCGACACGCTGGAGGAACATCGACAGCACGTGCGGGCGGTACTACAGAGACTGCGTGACGCAGGCCTACAGGCCGATGTGGACAAGTGCGAGTTCCACGTCACGGAAACTAAGTACTTTGGCTTCATCGTCGAGAAGGACGGCCTCGCGGTAGACCCCAAAAAGACCCAAGCCATACAGCACTGGAAGCCTCCTCAGTCTGTAAAGGGGGTACAGTCCTTTTTAGGATTTTGTAACTTCTACCACCGGTTCGTGCGGGGGTATAGCCAGTTGGCGAAACCCTTGAGCAACCTAACCCGGAAGGATACCCCTTTTGTTTTTCAGGGGATTGAAAGAAGGACTGTTGTCTCCCCCAGTCCTGGCCCATTGGGAGTATGGACGGGAGACTCGCCTGGAGACGGATTCTTCCGAAGGAGTTTACGCGGGAGTACTGTCCCAACAAGGGGACGGTGACGAATGGCACCCAGTGGCATATTTCTCAGGCTCGATGCAGGGGGCCGAGCAGAACTACCCGATCCACGATAAGGAGCTTTTGGCCATCGTCCGTTCCCTGCAACATTAGAGGGCCGAGCTTGTCGGACTCCAAAGCCAGCGCCCGTTTATGATCGTCACCGATCATAAGGCGCTGGAATACTTCAGCACGAAACAGTTGCTGAACGCTCGACAGGCCGCCTGGGCCCAGGAACTCGCCTAGTACAACTTCATCATCACTTATAGACCAGGAAGCCGCAACGCGGCCGCCGACGTGCTGTCCCGCTCAGAGGGAGAAGCATGGATCAAAAACGCCGTTGGGACGAGAAGAGGACCCTCGCCATCTTCCGAAGGATTGCCGAGGGCCTCCGTATGGCTGCGGGACAGGAGCCGACAGACATCTTCCTGTTGGACGACGACTTAAATCCCCCTGAGGTTAGCGGGTTTGTTTTAACCGCTAGGCTCCTCCAAGCGAACAAGACGGACAGCACGCTGGAACCCTACCGGGTATACGGACTTCCGGAAACGGTCCATTCGGACAGGGGACCGCAGTTCGTAGCAGACTTCATAGACGAACTCCGCAAAATACTGGGGATACGGTGGAAGCTATCTTCCTCGGGGCATTCCCAAACCGCTGGGCTGGCTGAGGTCATGAATGAATATCTGGATCAACGCCTTCGCCTCTTTGTCGATCATTATCAGACGAACTGAGCCAAGGCTTTGCCTGCGTTGGATCTAGTACAGGCTTCAGTGCCTCACGAGTCGCTAGATGGCTTGACTCCGTTCGAGGTTAGTATGGGATTCCCTCTTCCAATGCACTTCGACTGGGATCGGCAGACGACGGATTTCGAGGGGATGAATCCTCCTGAACATTTGAGTCGGCGGGACGCTCAGCAACTCGCCAAGGCGTTGGACGGCTATTGCTCTCAAGCAAGAGAGATCCTGCTCAAAAACCAGGAGCGCATGGCCCAACAGGCGAATAAGAAATGAAGGGTCCTAGACTTCGATGTTGGGGATCGAGTCATCGTCAAGAAGATGTGGTCGACGAATCGACCCAGTGACAAACTCGATTATCCGTTGGCGAGGAACCACTACCGGATCAAGGAGATGGCAGGCTCCTCTTACCGTTTGGAGCTGCCTACGGGCTGGAGGAGATCAGACGTGTTTCATGCGGACCGTCTACGGAAATATCCCGACAACCCCATGCCCGGACAGGACTACGAACGGCCGGACGGCGAGAGGGTGGCGACCGAGGACGAAGAGTGGCACGTCCACAAAGTAACAGCCTCACGGCTGTATTATAATAAGTTGCAATACCAGGCGGACTGGGTCGGCTGGGACCCGGACCCAACATGGTATTACGCATCGGACTTCAAAAATAGTCCGAAGGCATTGCGCAAGTATCATGAAGACTGTCACAATATAGGCACTTCGGGTGGAGGTGTTGAACTTCGTTAATTGAAGAGTTTCTTTGTTGTTGAGAGAGCTGAAACAAAGCAGTAGTACTAGTAACGTTAACGTGAGCCACCATTACCCTGCGCACACGATTACCCTGCGCACTTTCCGCGTATACGCACAACTCCTGGCCCAATTGCTCCGCAA
>PYST01000280.1:0-12323 GCA_003049485.1 Ophioceras dolichostomum
CCGCCGCCTGAAACCAGGATGATGCCTCCTCCCTCAGCCTGGTTTTCCATCAAGACACCTCGGCCCGACGTCTCGATCGGCATCGACATGGCGGAAATCACACGCCGTCTCGCGTCCCGCCTCGGCACCAGAGCAGCCAACGCGCTCCTCCCCTGGCTGCAGAGCGGAACAAAGCCCTCGGGCAGCAGGCGGACGACCGAGGAGCCACTACTGATCTCGGCCCTCGCCCTGCGCGCCTCGAACGTCGCATTCGCATTCGCCGCCGGCGAGGGCAAGGCGTACTCGACGGGACGGCCCGTCTTCGAGGCCCAGAACCAAGCCGCCGTCGCGCGCGCTCAAGATCCAGCTCGACCCGCAGCGTCTGGCGCGCCAGGCAGAACATCGCGCTGGCGCTGGTGCCGGCGCAATGAAGACACGGCCGCTGCCGCTCTTGTTCTTCTCCGTCTGCATCGAGGGCCCGACGCAGGAGCTGTGGGCTCATTACCATACGCAGGCCGAAGACGAAGACAAACACGGCGCGCCTGCGTTCGGGTCGAGACTGCAGAAGATTTGCCACGGGGGCCTGTTGGACACGGTCGAGCCGTTCCTGGTCGCGTTCGACAACATGTGCACGTGGGGCTCGGGAGAGTTTCTCGACTTTGTGGTCGAGGGCCTCGAGGTCGTGGCTGGTGCCGCTACCGCGAAGTGATGGCGCGGCATGCTCGTGTTCATTTTTTTTCCCTCTCGACACTGCACTCACTGCCCGAGTGCTTGCCGGGAGTCAAACATAGCACAAATATACGTTGGGAAAACGAGATTTTATTAATGGATGCATGGATGCATCCGGGCGTGCACTACACTACGAGTTCCGAACCTTTTTCGGAGGAGGGCGCAGTTGAATACATCATCCCTCCCAGGTCGCTAAAATGCGTCCTCTTTGACCGCGCCTGCGATCTGCAGTACAAAAAAAACCAAAGAGAAAAAGAAAAAAAAGGCGAGCGATGCTCTGGCCACATGTGGAAACTAACAAGTGAAAGGCTGCTCCCCTGCTACAATCCGGCCCTCCGGCCGAGGCCTCCGACGGTCGTTTGCCTTTGCCTTTGCCTCTCTGCGGCAGCAGGCTGCGGTTCTCTTCCCCCACCGACGGGGAGTCGTCGTCTCGGTCTTGTCCGCCGGGGCTGGCCGCGCTCGCCCCTCCGGACGGCGGCTCCGCGTCGCTGAGCTCGCTGTCGTGCTCGCTGTCGTGCTCGCTGTCGTGCTCGCTGTCGTGCTCGCTGTCGTGCTCGCGTGTCGACGAGGAGTTGTCTTGCTCATGCCCGCCGCCGCGGTTGGGAGGTGTCGAAGGGGCAAGGTTGTTGTTGTTGTTGTTGTTGCCAGGCGCCGGTTCCGTGGCGTCGCTGAGCTCGCTGTGCTCGCGAACCGGCCTAGCCGGCTCCTGGAGCGCTGGGTCTACGAGGAGGCCCAGGCCCATCCTCGCAGCGCGGCGGGCATTGTCACCGTCGCCGAGGAACGTGCCGAGAAAGGCGATGAGCTTGTCGAACGACATGTGCTGGCGGTAGTCGAGGAATGCAGCCCACTGCTCGACGGAAACGTGAAGGCCGGCGCCGGCGTCAAACCACGCCTCTCGGAGCTCGTTGAGCCGCTCGTCCCGGCGGCCGGCCATGCGATGATGGAAATCGCCGATATCGACCGCGTTGCTTGCGGCTGACTCTACCTCGGCATGGAACGCCTTCGGCGCCGGGATCCGGCACGGAACCATGTTGTATTGGTCCGACAAAGTCGTGAACAACGAATCACGATCAAGGTTGAACTTCCACCACGACCAGATCCACGCGGAATCGCCGTGGGAGTCGGGCGGAATGGGAGGGCGGCCGTCCACGTTGGGTTGGGGCGAGATGGGAGTTGATCAGTTGAAGTCCTGTATAAAAATTGGCCCGTGTTTGGGGGCGAAAAGCTTTTTTTCCGCAGGAGAGGCGCCAATCGACAGCAGCGAAGGTGGCAGTTGAGAGAGGGAAGGGTGACGAAGGGATGGACGGACAGGCTGTCGCTTTATTGTGGGAGAGCTGAAATAACAAGCAAGTGCGTGCGTACAGGGGTCACTCACCCCTTACATCAATCACATCCCCTTTCCATCGAGACGTTACACAGGACTAGCAACAGCACCAGGCAACAACAACAGCTTGGACGAGAAAAGAAAAACAACCAGGGTCATCTGAATCCTAGATCCCTGACGCGTCGTGCGAAAAAAAAAGGCAGGGGTTCGAGGCCAACGCCGAGCTGCATGTCGTCCACATGCCACTCATGGCTCATCTCTTGTTAGATGAGACCAAGCACCACGTCTTCGCGCAGTACCCTCGCAGAGGCAGCAGCAAGTAGTAGATGCACCCCAGAGCTCTTGCGCCCCCCCGGGCAGCAGCAGAGCTACTTAGGTAGGGGGGAAGGGTTTTGCTTTTTGCTTGACATCACGCCTTCGCCAATCGCTGGAGAGAAAGAGAAGGGAGCGAACTGTCGGGTCGGCACGGGGCCTGCCTGTCCTCCTCGCTCCTGGCCCTGAAGTCTGCCTGCGTCGCCGCCCGCGACGCGAGTTAGAAGGCTTTTTTTTTAATTTCGTTTTCGTATCGCATCGCTTTGTCGAGGAGCGAGTTGGAGCGGGCAAGCAGTTTCTCGTAAGGTCGGCCGGGAGAGAGAGAGAGAGAGAGAGAGAGAGAGAGAGAGAGAGAGAGAGAGAGAGAGAGAGAGAGAGAGAGAGAGAGAGAGAGAGAGAGAGNAGAGAGAGAGAGAGAGAGAGAGAGAGAGAGAGAGAGAGAGAGAGAGAAAAGAGCGATGTCGACATCGGATATCTGTCTCATTTTGGTTGGTCGCCATGCAGAAGCTGCTTTGCTGCTGCTTGCTGTCCTCTAACGCACCTCCTTGTACGAGGAAAGTACAAGAGGAGGAAAATACCCAACGCTGCGATGTAAAGCGAACCATGTTCAGGATTTGATGCGTGCGCGCGCGTGCGGGTGGGTGATCAGCAACTGAATGTTTGCGTGCGCCGCTCACAAGCCCAGCGCCCTTTCCTGCGTACCTATGCTTGCTCTAATCAGAGGTAGTGGTATATACCAGGTACCTGAGGTATGGTGGTACCTTTACGCTTGTTGTACCCCTCATCCAGACGGTTGGGGATTGCGCTGCCCTTGTTCTTCTCGAACGCCGCTCAGCCACGTCGTCGCCGATGATGATAATGACTCTGAGTCCCCCTTCTCCCAAACCACCCCCCTATGTTAAGTTACCCTCTTTCCGGCCGCGGAATCTGGTATTGGTCCGCGGTGGCTTCGTCTTGTGTTCCTCCCACGGTCGCTGATAGAGGAGCTCCTCCGCATCCACGGCCTACCCTCTCGTCTCGTCTTGTTGCCTGTCTATGAAGATCGTGCTCCCCCTTCTTCCAGCAACCACAGCCTGCCCCCTCTTCTCGTCCTGTGGCCTGTGGAGCTCGTTCTTCCCTTCTTCCGCCACCCTTTCCGCAGCGGTGTTGCCTCCGAGCCTGGCGGCCCTTCCCCCTCGAGTGTTGCTGGTGTCCGCACCGGTGTCGGGACTGATGTAGGGACCTGATGTCGGGACAAGGTCGCCATTGTCGTGATTTGCTGGTGGTGCTTGTGGTACATGCGGTACAGTGGGGGATACGGGGCGAGCCACCGCCGTGGCCGTGGTCGTGTAGCGTGGCTGATCAGGCGCGGCGAGAGGCCGGGCTGGTGGTAGTTCTGGGCCTCAGTGTGCACGTCGCACGTTCGTCGAGCGTTTCGACTGCTATCGGTAATGAATGTGTTGATAAAGCTTACGAGGAGGTCGAAAGACTGGTGGCCGCGATATCGGCGAAACGCCGCCGCCCATTGCTCCAAAAGTCGTAGTGTGGTCGGCCGCCCCCGCACGGTATCCCAGATTTCTTTGAGCAGACGGTGGAAGTCGTTGATGTCCACAGCTTCGGCTACGATACAACCTACGTCGGCGTGGAAGGCATCTGGCGCGAGGATGCGACACGGAACCGTGTTGGATTATTCGGCCGTTAGCGTGGTGAACAATGCGTGCGGGCCCAAGTCGAATTTCTACCACTGCCAGCGCCATTGCGGTTCGAGGTCGAAACGAGGCATAAAAGGACCAGCGCCGTTCATGATTGATAGTCTATATGAGGTAGTGTTCATAGATACCAGGTAGTTGCTGGGTTGAGGGATCTAGGTAGGTACCTAGGCAGTACCACAGTACCTTTGTTGTAGCTGGGCATCTAACAAGGCTGAGTGAGGGTACTACCACTCTGCTGGTTCCCACTGTCCCCACTGTCCCTGCTATTGCAGCCGCTGGGAGATGGGAAGTGTGACGGTCGTTGTCCACAAGGGTCCCACTGTAGGTTGGAAGCCCACCGGACACCGAGCCTCACCGCTTTGGCAGAATCCTGGGACCCCGCAGCGCAACGCGCCTTACCGCCGGGCAGAACTCTTTATTTTATGTCGGTCTGGAAGCTTCCCTTCCAGACCTTCCTGCTTCCCTCCTTCATAGCAGAATCTTCGTCCAATATACCACCATATTAGCTCACCAGCCTCTCGGTGCATGCGATCGTGACAGGAAGGAGCCGCGCAGATCGGGCCGAAAGAGGGCCCTCTCTACTCCACCTTCTTTCTGCCAGTGCATCAGTTTCTGACTCCCCGCCGACCGGGTTCGCTGGAAACGATGTGCCGGAAAGACGAAGTCGACGTGGACGGCGGAGATTCGATCTCGGTACAGTCCGCGACGACTTGACTTCCTTGATCAGGCTGCTCTGATCACATTGCAGTGGAGGCACACACTGAGGCCAGAAACTGAGGTCAGAAGGTCCGTAGGAAATCCTGCTACCAGTCTGTCCTCTGGCCAGCTTGGGTATCATGGCCTGGCTGGGAAAAGGAGGGAACTTGGCGATGTTCAAGTCATGTTTCCACCATAGTATAACTATCTAGGTAATTCAGGAGTCCCTGCCATATCATAGCTACCTAGGTAATTTAGGAGTCCCCGTCCCCTTACGCCCTTGCGCCTGGTAACTCCTCGCTAGTCGACAGTCACCCCATGCGGGGTCGCACGCTGGTAGGTAGTAGTCGGTCGGTCGCTCCTTGGGCAGGTAAGTCCTTGCCAGGGCCAGGTGCTAATAGAAAACACACACACACACACACACACACATACATACATACACACACGCACCAATACAGCGGGAGCCCGTTCTACCAAATTATCGTCGCCCACGTCTCTACCTACTCCGTCCGTCTCGGCTGACCTCCCGCCAGCGGCCGGCCGGCCGTTCCGCGAGGCCGCAGATCCTACCCCTTCTTCGGCCGGCCAGGGCCAGCCTCGCCCTCCTCGCCGTCGTCCCTGCCACGCTTCAAGGCGTCAGCCTGCGCCTTGGCAAGCCAGTCCGCCTTCTCGGCCGCGTCCCACGCCGCGTTGGCCGACCGCGGCCGCGGGTAGAAGCGGCCGTTCCGCAGCGCGAAGCTCAGGATGTAATCGGACAGGGACGTGCGCTCCAGCGCCCCGGTCTGCTGCGTCGTGTAGCCGGTCAGGTGCCAGCGGGGCGGCCGCGCCGACAGCGGGAACGGCCGCCGCACAGCGTCCGCGGCGGCCTTTCTCGCCCGGGCCGCCCGACGGGCTGCCCGGGGCGGCGGCGGCGACGACGGCGCGCCCGCGCGGCCCTCCGGCGACGTCTAGCAACCGCCAGTCGTTCTGCGTCGGGTCGGCCGGCGTGTACAGGCGGCGGGCGTTCCTGCCCAGTGTGCTGCGGAGCGCGTAGCGTCCCGGCTGTTTGAGCGCTATGGACCTAGCGTTGTGCTCCGTCGCCACCCATAAACTCCCGGCTCCGTTTGGTCCGTCGCTCTTGAACTTGATGACGAAGAATGGGTAGTGTAAACGCTCGCCACCACCGGCCACCATTTCATTCCCCATGGAAATCATCTGGAATTGGTTCCGAGGAAACGCCGCAGGACGGTTGTACCTATAGAGGAAGTCGGGTACGGGCGTGCTGACTCTGGTCAGGGGTCCGGGTCCTCCGGTATTGGGAACGGTGTGCATGGCCATCGGCTGTTTGTCGGTACGCAGTACGATAGTTCCATCCCCCTCTTCCGGGAAAACCTGTTGACCAAAAGATCTCACCACTTCAGATTCATCGGCCCCCTTCCATTCAAAGGCCAATAGGCGCTCGTATTGTCTGCCTTGATCTGTGGATGGGCCTGGGGAGTCATGGTCCCGGCGGATGTAATCCACGAGTTCAGCGATCGCTCCAGGAAGCTCCTGGTTGGGGGGCCGCATGGAGATGTTGTTGCTGGCCAAGTGGTTCTCTCGGTAACCCGGATCCTGGGCGAGACCCCTTCCCGCCCGACTGAAACCGGTAGCGCCCGACGGCATGAGCGACGGCCTGAGCGAGCCGGTGTCAGCTCGGTACGGGCGTGCCATAGCAGAAGCGGGCGCCGACGGCACCGCGTCGTCATCCCGTGCGCAGCTCATCATCACCGGTGCCGATTTCGTGGACGGCCTCGGGACGGGGTCGTCGTTCGAACGGTGGTGGCTATCCGACCGGCAATGCTTCTTTCGGTCTGATCCGACAGATTCGAGCCACTCGGATACAAAGGTGTGGAGAGACCCGTAACGGTCATGAAGACGGGGCGGGTCGACGAAGTCCTTGAGGAACGAGGCGTATGGCCGTTTGGCAGGCCTTGGCTCTGGCTGCTGTAGGGTCTGCGTGATTTCCTCTGTTAGTCGTGGCCTACGTCGGGCGCAGAGCCTGCAATGTAATGTAGTGTATTGCAGACCCTGGTCAGGCGTCAGGCAGGCTAGGGAACGTTTGCATACCTCGTCTGTCCGGTCTGCTTTCTCGACTCCAGGTCGTTGTGCGCCGGTTCGCGTCAGTCGGCCCCTCTTCGCCGGCAACTGATCGCTCTCGGCTGACGTGTCGAGTTGCCCCTTCGAGCTCGGCGCGGGCTCGGAGTCTTGGGTGAGGCCGTCGGTCACCGGAGGCTGCTCTCGACGGCTTCGTGGAAGCTCCGTGCTTGATATGGAGGTTAACAACTGTCCGTTTCCGCGAAGCTCGTCAATCACTGACTGACCTGACCCTTGTCTTCCGTACCGTCCAGGAGCCTCGCTTGCACGGCCTTGGATGGTGTCGCCAGAGAACGGCGGGTCCGCCTCTTGGTAACTCCGGCGTTCATGGTCCATGGTAGGATGGATGGGTTTTATATCGGCACTCAGACTGGTACTGGTCGACCGCAAGGCTTGCTGAGAGCCGCAAGACCGATTTGTTTTGGCCAAATTATTATCTTCAGACGACGCTAACGGCTGGGAAAGATAAGGTGGCTGCTGTCGATTGGCCATGAGCGGCTCCTGCCCCTGGTGGGACAGCTTCACCGAGAATTGAACGAAACGTGGGTGACCGATCTGGGCTGCCGCGCAAGGAGGTGTAAATTGCAGAGTACGTCGGGGGGCCTCAACTTGGCCGCTTTGATCGGTCTCATCTCTCCCTTTGTTTGGAAATCCGCGAGGCTAAATTGGAATGAATGGGCCTGAAGAACTTGTCACGTGCCCAGTCATGTGGGCTGACCACAGGCTAGGTGCCTCGATAGGTGCAAGGCCGTCTCAGAGGCCACTTGGAACTTGTTACACAGTCTCCACGCTGTACCGTGCACCTTTGCCTTGAGGATTTTTGTGTGCTCAAGTGGATGAGGCGGAGCGTCATGTTGGGATCGTGTTGCGGCCTCGCGGACTCCGAACAAAACAACAAGTGCCCGCGAGCTGCCGCCTCGGCGCCGGGGGAGCGTGGGAGGGAGCCATCACATCATAGCACACTCGAGCCCGTACATAGCCTTCTCGACCTCCCTCCTGACCTGATACCAGTCCGCCCTCCTCTCCGCGAACTTGTACACCTCCTCCGCCCTGAAGACCCCCCCGAACCGGTCCGAGTCCGCGATGATGACGGCCATCTCCTTCGCGTGCCTCGCGTCGATCAGGTAGATCTGCGACAGCTCGCGCAGGGCACCGAAGTACGGCAGGATGTCCGGGTTCTTGAGGCCGCGCGCGAACTGGAAGAACAGGTTCATGTCCGCGATGACCTTGACGGCGCCGTCCGTCGAGACGCGCTGGCGCTTCAGGTGCTTGCTTACGGCCTGGAACAGCCGCAGCCCGACCTCGCCGTTGAACACGTCCAGCATCGACTTCTCCGTGGTGCCGACCAGCATGCCCGTGTGGCTCGACACGAGCTCGACGACGCGCTCGGCCGTGGCCGTGGGGCCGATGTCGAACACGTCCGTCTTGGCGGGGGAAGGGGTCGGTGCGGTGGTGGTGGTTGTGGTGGTCGTGGCACCGGCGCCGCCCGCGTCGGCGTCCTTGTCGCTTATGGAGGCGGACGACGAAGCCGTCGCTCCCGGCGGCAATGGGTTGTAGTCCGTCGGCAGCTGCGTGGTCGCACAGATGAACTCGACCTCGTCCATGAGCACGTCGATGCCCTTGTTAAGGCCAGCGGCGACGCTCTCGTCGAGCATCTGCTCGAACTTCTTCTTCGCCAGGCCGGAGGGGTCCAGGAAGTCGTTCCTATCCGCTATCTTGGGCGCCGCAAGCTGCTGCTCGTAGAAGACGTCCACCATCTGCGAGATCAGATCTCCCAGGTTGACCAGCTCGATAAACATGACCAGGGGGGCGACACCGCCTTTGTCGTGATCGCCCGTGACGTCCCGCGCCTTGTACAAGGCCAAATGCTCCACGGCCTTGTCGAACCCGGGCTTCACGTGGCGCCCTCCCAGGATGCGTAGCAGGCCAACGAAGATGCTCTCGCACAGCTCGCGCGCCTCGCCGCCGACCTGCCCACCGAGCGCGATGAACACTGCCGCGCGGCCGAGGCTCGTCTTGGCGGCGTGCACGAGGTTGAGCGCGATCTCGATGCTGAAAAGGGACTTGATCCCCTCAAGACGAGACGCCATCAGCGCCGCTTTGGCCGCCAGCTCATCCGTTGGCGCCTTCTCGGGCAATGGGCTGCCTTTCCGCTCTAGCGCGGCGCCCGTGCCCATGCCGGGGGACTGTGGGCGTGAAGGCTGCGGAGACGGGATGGGCTGCAGGGACGAGCCGCCGCCGTTTGTCTCCAGTGCAGTAGTCGTTGTAGTGGAGGTGGAGGGACCAGCCTTATTAGGGGTGCTGCTTCCACCGCCGCCGAAGGGATTAGGTAGTACGCTCGGCAGGACCGTGACAGGCATCATGACGACCTTCTTGAACGAGTTCAGGAAATCCTTCTTGTCGGCCTGGCGGTTGAAGCTGCCCATGTAGAAAGACTCCACGCTGGCGTCCTGCTCCGACAGCCGCGTCTCCCACTTGCCCACCTCCGTCTCGGCGTGCTTGATGAAGAAGTCCAGCTCGTCCTGGAGGTAGAGATCGAGATGTGGCTCGAAAGTCCGTAGTGCCAGGTCGCGCGCCTTCTCCTTGCGCTCTTGCTCCTGCGGTGACATTCCAGCCCCAGCTTCAGCTCCAGGGCCAGGGACAGAGCTACTTGCCGGTACCGGAGCCGCCGTGCCGTTGTCGACGGTGGCTACGGCACTACCACCGCCGCCGCCTTGACTATTGCTGCTGCTGTTGCTGCTGCTTTCCTCGTCCTCGGGCACCTTCAGGGTCCGATAGAACTGGAACGCCTGCTCGAACAGGCCCGACACGGCCTGCAGGTAGGCGGCCAGGCTGCGCTCGTGGCACTCGTCGAAGAGCGGCGTGGCGTACTCCATGACGATCTCGTCCTTGATCTTCTCCACCAACACCCAGAACACCTGGCTGGGCCTCGGAAAGATCTTCTGTATCACCTCGGCCTGCGCGTTGACCTTGCTCGCGAGCACGTCGAAGAACGCCCTCGACGGCGAGAGCGTGACGGTGTCAGCCGCGGTCGCGTCGTTGAGGCAGTCTATCGGGTTGTTCGCCGCGAGCTCGCGGTCCGAGAAGATCGGGTGCTTGTGCACGAACAGCTCGACGGCGGCGTGGCCCCCGTTCAGCAGGTCCAGCACGTGGGCGTACCGGCGCATCCTCCCGTCGACGTCCCAGAACTCGTAGCCCTGCTCGAACTCGCGCAGCACGGCCGTCTCGAAGATGCCCATCATGGTCAGCACGCGCTCCTCGCGCTGGCGGCAGCCGTCGGACCAGTCGCTCCGGGAAAAGGTCAGCAGCGCCGCCAGCATCTGCGCCTGCCGCTCCGGGTCGCGGAACACCTGGAACAGCACGGGGTCCGTGTGGCTCTTGGCCCTGGCCAGGTCGAAGTAGAACGGCGCCAGTGCCCCGTAGATCCTGCCGTACTCCTGCCTCGCGAAGCCCCGCGCGCTCCGCACGTTCTTGAGCACGTCCACTATCGCCGCCGGGTCCTGTAGCGGGTCTGCCGTCGCCGCCGTCGACGAGGACGACGACTGGGGACGTTGCTGCTGATGCTGGTGCTGATGCTGATGCTGATGCTGATGTGTGACCGCCATCCCGGGGGTCGCCCCACCCCCCACGGACAAGGTCTGAAACCCGTCTTGGAGCACAGATTCTGGACGTCGTCCGCCGCTCCGCCGTCGTTCTTCCTCGGCCGACGCGTCGAACAGCGTGACGCTCGACTGCCGCTGCGGATTATTCTGCTGTGGTGGTCCGCCCGCCGCCCTCTGTCTTCCCCCAACCCCCGTACCGGCACCGTGTTGGCCCACCGCTCCACCGGCACGTTGCTGTTCGGCCGCTGATGCTGCTGCTGCCGCTGCGGCGGCCTCGCGTCTCCGGCGGATGGCGTCGTCGAAGCGGCGACGTGCCTCGGCCTCGTTCCAGACGCCCATGCTCTTCAGACGGGCGACCCATCTCGTGTCGTCGTATACCATTTCCTGCATGCGGTGGGACACACGCGCGAACCGCATCTGGTCGGGGACGGGGAGGTGGTCGAGAATGGCAACGAGGATCTCTGTAATTGCAATAGCAACAACTCGGCGGACGAAGTAAGCATCAGCGTCTCCTTCCAAACATGACGACGCACTATCAAACCCGCGCCCCCAGCCAAGCAAGAGAAGCAAAGCAGGAGGGCAGACCGGCCGGAAGACCTACCAGCTGGTAAACTCGCCTTCGAATCCACGAGTTCGGTCGCCTGCAAAGCGCCGAGGATGCTGCTGTTGCTCTGAGTGGCACGCCTGAACTGAGACATATCCGCAGCAGCCCTCGAGCGAGAGCGAGCGCTCTCCCTGCCTCTGTCTTAGGTAAAGTAGGCAGTCTGGTGTTCTTCTTTGCTCGACTCTCTCTTTCGCGTCGAGGCCGAGGAAGCCGCTTTCGTTCTCGGCGATTGTTCTGTTTTCTACAACCCGGGTTTCGGGCAGTGTCCAGCCATGGCAGGGAATTCAAAAAAGAGCAAAAATGCTAAATGGGAACCTATCCTGAACGAGCGACAGCGAGAAAGAGGTTTAAAATGTTGAGGAGATGTTATGGCTGCTAGGCTGGTGTGGGTTGGCGGGATCAATGGGTGGTGGGATGTGCCATCAATTCCGCCATCCCGCCTTGATGCAATAGCGGGGACTTTCCTTGTTCTGCCAGGTGCCAATCAGCCGCCAGAACCGGGTAACCTCCCAGCACATCTCACCCCCTATTTCTTCAGTGCTAACCACCAAACCAGATCAGAGGAGCCACATCTCGGCCCAAAATTGATATCGTGAGGACCTACCCAGCAGCAGAAACTTGCTTTGCCCACTTCACGTTGTATGTAGGAATAGACTGACCATGTTCCTCTCTGTAACATCAAAATTTCTTGCGCTATGGATCGCCCAGTAGTTCTCGAGCTATTGTTGCGCGATCGCGTTCATGAACGCCAGAACAAGCTACCCATCTTCAAAACGGATGCCCGCTATACATCGGTGACGAGTTTCGCTGGTTCCATCGACGCTACGGCAGCATGAAATAGCGACACTTTCTGGTTCGTGTCCCTCTTAAGATCATCAGACGGCGAAACTACAAACGCCAGCAACTCTTTCAAACTAAGTACCATCCAGTAGAAAACGCCCGAACCGTAGCACTCGTATACCTCTCCCCTTCCAGGTTGGTGCCACGCCTAGGTAGTTCTACAACGCTGATCAGCAAAACCACCAGGTCTACATCACGCCTTTCCTACCCCCAGTATAGCCCACGGCGAATTTCCTTTTTCAGGACGATATTCACAAAAGAAAATAAAAATAAAAAATAAAAAAAATAAAAAAAATAAAGGGGCCTCCGCCCAGTCTTTTGCTTTTCCATGTTGATGCCATGTGATGGCGTTGACTTCACCCGGTTAGTCCGCCTGCCCAGCAGCACCAGCATCAACCGGCCATAGCCCATGCTCCCCCCCCCCCCCCCCC
>PYST01000280.1:12372-33234 GCA_003049485.1 Ophioceras dolichostomum
CCCCCCCAGCCTCCTCCAGGTTATGCTTCTTGTGGAGGCCGTTCGAGGTTGACATTCTATCTCCCACTACACCTTCTCCCCACCCCCATCGCGAGGAGCGGCCACATCTGCATGGATGGATTGCTCAGGACGGACGAGGAGGAGGGAGGCGGCATCATCCGTCGCCTCCCATTTGTTCTCGCGTGGACCGCAACCATACCACGGGTGGCGCATATCAAGCCCTTATGCTGCCTCCACTGGTCGATGCCTACCGGTCCCGGCGCCGCCGCGTGGTGGAAGGGCGTGCCGAGCCTCGCGGCCGTAGCTTCGCACCCCGCCTTGTCTTTGAAGAAAACTATGCCTTTGTACGCGCGGCCCAGCTCCTTCTGATGCCCCTTCAGGCGGTCGACCCAATCGTCCTCCTTGGCGTCCTCGTAGCAGTACCTGATGTTGTCCCTGACGGTCGGCCGGCGGAACACCCTGCACTGCGTAGGCGAGGTGTTGATCTTGGTCATAAGCTCCGCCTGGCGGACGAGCTCCAGGGAGCCCGTGAGGAAAATCCTCTTGGTTGACGCCGAAAGGGTGGCCCGGCCGAGTTCCGACATAACTGGCCTGTATTGGGCGGCCGACAACACGTCTTGGACTTCGTCCACGCATATGGACGAAAGCCTGCCTTGGCCCTTCAGATCGGCCATGCGACGCCTCCCCCACTTGTTGCACAAGGCGTCCGGGGTGAAAAGCTCGATGGCGACGGGGCCGGCGGGTTCCACGTTATGTTGCCAAACGTGATGGGGGATGCCCCGCTCGGTGAGGCGCCGAGCCGTGTCGTTTATCAGGGCTCGCATTGGCTGTACAACCACATGACCATACCACGCTGTATCACGGCCGGGAGCATAAAACACAGGCTTTGGTGTAATACTGCGAAGCCTTAATGGAGCTGTGCGATTCCTGTTTCCATGGGGCGTCATCATCTCCGAGCAGTCGTCCCCAGTACGGTCCTATTAGACTCTCTTTTTTTGCAGGGTCTTCTTCGGAGCCTTCTTCTGGGTTTGGTGGACTCATTAGGTAGTGATTAAAAGAATACAGAAAATACAAAAATCTGCAAACGTCAAACGCCTCATCCCCGACCGTCCCAAACCCGACGCCAACCGTCCACCCACACCTCCTCGCCCGACGGGCCCTCATCATCCCCCGAGGCCGGCAGGTCGAAGAGCTCCTCGTCACCCCCCCTCCCCCTCCTTGTCATTCTCCTCTTTCTCAGCATTCTCCTCTTCCTCCTCCCCCTCTTCCTCGTCATCTTCCTCCTCCTCCCCCATCGTCGCCCTCCTCGTCATCTTCCTCCTCCTCCTCTCCCTCGTCATCTTCCTCCTCCTCCATCGCCCTCCTCGTCACCTTGTCCTCCCCCCGATCGCCCTCCTCGTCATCTTCCTCCTCCTACTCCTCCACCTCCTCCTCCTCCATCTCTTCCTCCACCTCCTCATCCCCTTCCTCCTCCCCCCCATCCTCCTCCTCCTCGGCGATGCGCCCCCCCGGCCGCCGCAGCCTCTCCTCGGCGGCATCGGCCAGCATCCGGGCCCGGATCAGGGGGTTGTCGGACAGCGGCGGCGGCTCGGAGGGCGGGAGGGCGGCGGCGGCGGCGGCGCCCGCGGCGTGCTTCTTCCAGACGTGCCCGAAGATGCACGTCCAGAGGTCGCCGACGGGCACGTCCTCGCCCGCCCCCTTGCCGCCGCCGCGGCGCATCAGCCTCGACAGGGAGGCCTGCTGCAGCTCCATCGAGTTGGCGAGCTCGATGGCCATCACGTCGAGGCGGCCGCCACCACCACCACCACATCCGTCCTTCCCCTTCTCTTCTCCCTCCCCCTCCATCTCCTTCCCCTTCCCCTTCCCCCTTTCCCCCAGATTCCTCCCCATGTGCTCCATCCTCCGCTTGACGGACAGCTCGTGGATCGACTCCTCCACGGTGCCCTCCACGATGTAAAGCCACACCGTGGTGTCCTGCTGCTGCCCGATGCGGTCGACACGCGCGATGGCCTGCAGCTCCAGCGCTGTGTTGAGGAGCGGCTCGCACAGGATCACGTGGTTGGCGTTGACGAGGTTCAGGCCGCTTGCCTGCGCGCGCGCGTGCAGGAGGAAGCACTCCACGCTCGGGTCTTCCTTGAAGCGCAGGATGCCCTTAGCGTCGCTGAACTTCGTGATGCCGACGCGCTGCTTGAAGAGGGCGTCGCCGAGGACGTTGAAGAAGTCGGGGTATCTATTTTATTAATTGTTGTTCAATATATATGTCAGTGACAGGTAACACAGGGAGAGGGGGGAGAGAAGAGGAGGAGGAGGGGGAGTGTGTGGGTAGGATGGAAGGGAGGGGAGGGAGTGAAGGCAAAGGCAAAGGTGTCTGCGACTTGACGACATTTCAGGGTGCTACTACTTAGGATTCGACAGTATAGAAAGGAGAGAAAAGAAAAAAATAAAAAGAGCGAAAACTTACTGGGAGAAGATGATGGTCTTCGAACCAGGGTCGCTCTGCCGCAGCCAAAGCAGATGCCGCACTATGGCGTCCACCTTTGACGTGAAAGATGGGCCGATCAGATCGACCTGCTTGATCTCGGCGAACGTCTCCGCGCTGATCTCGGTATAGAAGCTGTTCTTGTTCTTTTGTTGTTGTTGTTGTTTCTCAAAAGAACAGGAGGAAGAAGAAGCAGCAGCAGATCGCCGAGGGTTCTTAACGCCGTCATTGTTCGCATCGGGAGCAGCGGCAGAAGACGACGACGATCCGGAGTTGCCGGCCACATCCGTCTCCTTGGCCTGCGGCTGTTTCGGCTGGAGCACGAACGGGTGCAGCTGGGAGGCGCGGACGCGCCGCTTGCAGGCAGGGCAGGTCCCAGCCTGGCTCAGCCAGGGGAGGAGGCAGTCCTTGTCGAACTGGTGGCCGCACGGCGTTATCACGCCGTTGGTGACGTTGCACTGGCAGATCGGACACACGCAGGCCGCGTCGCCGGTAAACTTAAGGTGCATAAGGTACGCCCTCTCCGCGCGGCCAGAGGCGACCCGGCCGGAAAGGACCTTATCCTCGTCGACGAGGGCCGCCATGGCCGCGTCGTCCTTGGGGCCGGCGTAAGGGGCGACGCCGTCCGAGATCTCCTGCAGCTGGCGGTAGTACTCCAGACGGGCGTTCATAGCCGCCGTGAACGCCTCGAGCTCCTGCTCCAGCTTCACCTGCGCCTTGCTCTGGTCGTTCCACTGGGCCTGGAGCTTCGCCTGCAGGGCCGTGACGATCTCGAGCTCGGCCCGCGCCCGCTCAGACTTTTGCGACCTCAGGGCGGTCGACAGGCCACGCAGCTCACTAAGCGCGCCCCTGACCGACCCCAGAGAGGAAGGGGCCGTAAGAGCCTCAAGAGCGTCGTGGCGTTTGCCCGTCGATATCTTGGCGAACTCGGAGAAGAGCATGATGAGCTTTTTCGGAGCGGGGCCCTTATCATCCTTCGCGAGACTGAGCGCGTTGCGCGTCTCGTCTACCACCAGCTTACTGACCGCCTGACCAGAGAGCGCCGCGAAGCGGAGGTGGAGCGCCTGGCGGATCGCCTGTACGTACACGTCGATCTCATCTTGGACCTGCGCCGAGTTGTCGTACTCCTCGCCCGTCAGCTCGGCGGCGGCGTTGTCTTTGCCTTTGCCTTTGCCTTCACCTCTACCCTCGCCCTCGCCCTCGCCCTCCTGCAGCTGCTCGTCGCCGTGGGCGCCGTCGTCGTTGCCATCGTCGTCGTCTTCGTCCTCCTCCTCGTCCTCCTCCTCGTCGACGAAGGGCTTGCACAACAGCTGGATCAGCTGCTCGCGCCACTCGTCCAAGAGGTTGGCTTGCTTGTTCACGACCTCCGACAGCTCAACAACAGAGTCGACGACACGGCTGGTCTCGATGCCGGGCCGCAGGTCCACGGACATCTCCGGTATTACGACGAACTCCTGGCGCTTTGCGCGGCCCTCTAGCTTGCTCGTCAGCTTGCTTGCTTTACGGTGCGACTCCTGGAGGATCTCCTGCCGGGTCTGCTTCGCGCGTGCGTAGCTCTCGTCCTCCAGCATGGCCAGGCGCCTGAACTCGTCCGAGTCGGGTTCGGTGAGGTCCTTGTCGGTTTTGATCTGGAAGTGGGCGCTCGCGAGGAGGAAGACGGCCTTGTGCTCGATCTGGAGGGCGTAGCGCAGCTTACGTTGGATCTCGCCGACGCGTGCCTGTCCGGCGTTGTCTTCGTCGCTGTCGCCACCGTCGCCACCGTCGCCGTCATCTCCACCTGCGTCGTCATTGTGGTCCTCCATGTTATCCGTCTGAGCGGCTACTAGCTCGGCTCGAGCCTGTGATACGAGTGTCTCGGTCGCTTGAATGACTTCCCGGCAGATATTCACGGCGTCCGCCTTCTGAGGGGTGCCCTCGAGTAGCTGAGCTTGGGCTAGTTTGTTCAGGAGATGAGCACGCTCGGTATTGGTGACGGTGGCGTCTACGTCGAGCAGCATCTGATCCAGGACCTGCTCAGCCGTGCGCAGCGGGTTCCGGCCGCCGACCAGGTTCTTAGCTCCGACTTGCGGGTGCAAGGCCGCCTTCCGGAGCATATCCAGGCAGTTGCGCATCTTGCGGTGTTGAAGTTCGGGCTCCCAGTCTGCGATCAGCGGCGTGCCGCCCTCGTCGAGGTCCAGGGTGGCCACCAGCCGCCTGAAGAGCCTCTGGTAGAACTGCTCCTCGATGGCGTTGAAGGGTATGTTGATGACGAAGCGCTTCTGCGCGGGCAGCTCGAGCTCGTCTCTGACCAGCCGCTTGGTGTGGCGGAGGCAGATCTGGTTGAAGAGGTTGTGGAATGCCTCCGGGTAGTAAGTGAGGCTCTCAAACGAGGAGTTGGATGAGTAGAGATTGGCGTGTAGGAACAGAAGCAAGCCCCTGAGATCATCGACGCTGTCCTTGATCGGGGTCCCGCTGACCGCCCAGGCGTTGACTCGGGGGATCGTGCACGCCAGCATGGCCGCGTTGCTGACGCCACTGTCCACCTCCTGGGCCTCGTCCAGACACACACGCCACCAGCATATCCTCATCAACGGCGATTCTGCGCGATGGTATTGTCGCGGATGCCGTCGGGACCGCTCCGGAGGCGGTTTGGCGAAGTGAATCTCGCTTCTGAGATCCGCGTACGTCATGAGAACGACGTCCTGCCGCGCCAGGTCCTCCACGAGCGTCTCCTCGCTCTGCTCGTCATTGGCAAACTGGCGTCGGCCGCCGTAGGTCAGGAACCGCAACCTGGGTGCGTGCCTCCTCAGCTCCATCGCCCACTGATCTTGGAGAGCTGACGGCGTGATGATGAGGGTGGCGCCCGTTGGCTGGAGATTCCGTTCTGGAAGGCGCTTGTTGACCGGATGGGTGGGATCTGTGGGCCGGGTATGGAGCGAGATCAGGGAGATCATCTCGACCGTCTTTCCAAGACCCATCTCTTCTGCCAGGATGCCACCCTTGATATCAGCCCCTCCGTATGTGGAGTCCCGGGCGTCCCAATAGGCGACGCCGAAAAAGGGACTGACATGGAATGTCTCTCCGGTGACCGTCTGAGCCTCGTGGAAGGAGACCGGTAGAGCACCGCGAGGCGGTCGGGAGGGGACGAGACGCCTCGTCTGCTCCTCACCAGGCCGTGCCTGCCACTTAACCCCCTCCCGCTGAAGCAGCCACTGAACGGCCCGACGCTGGAATGGATAAAGAGAAGCCGTGAAGCCAGGAACCCACATCGTCTGGTCCTCGGAGCCGGGGCTGGTGACATGGGCTGCCTCGTAGAAGGCTTGAGGCAAGCATGGGGTCGGGGACCGTTGAGGGACGTTGGGGTGGAACATTTTCAGCACTTGGAGACGCAGGTCGTGCAGTTCGTCGGCGCGGCCGTTTATGGCGCGAAGCCCTTCCTTCCAGAAGAGATTGAAAGTGAACACCAGCGAGACTTCGTCGGAATTCCGGAACACGAGCTCGAGGTCGACTTGCAGCTCGTTACCGTCTCTCGAACCAGTCTGGATCGCCATGTTGAGGACCGCAATAGTTGAACTCGGGACGTCACCTGGCAAAGAGATTGACAGACGAGACATGGGCCAGCCTTGTAGAGCCTCCCGAGGAATCAGATGCAAGGTATGGCCGGCGTCCAGTTGAAGTCCGAGTTCCCGCTGGATAGAGCGCCGCAAGACGCGGCGGTGGGGCGAGTGCGAAAACGGGTGGGCAGGTCGTAGCTTTTTCAGCGCACTCTTCTTCACAACGGTAATCGCATCGCTGTAGATGTGGATGAGTGAAGTCCGGGTCGGAGCCGGATTCTCTTTCCGTCGCTTTGACGGGCGCTCATGCTCCGCATCTTCCTCTGCAGAAGATGTCGATTCTGTCCGCTCCAACCCTGTCGATGGGGTAGACAGATGGGGTTGTCGAGGCGGCAGGGCCTCTGCTTCTGCCTCTGCCTCTGGGAGAGGCTCTATGAAGTCAAGAGCATCATCTGACAGACAGTCTGATGAGATGAAAGGTTAAGAAACGTTGCCAATTAGTTAGCGAGTGATGATTTGATGAGAGGCAGACCGGGGATAGCTCTCGGTGATATCGGAGTCAAGGAAAGCGACAGCGGAGTGAGGAATATGAATGTCAAGGGCGGGATGACGGGCATTTCAAGTGAGGGATGACGGGTATTTCAAGTTACTACTAACCGTCAACTCGGATTGCATCCTCGCGAGGATTCGCCATGGTGGTCTGGTGCGACTTTCGAATGACAGTAGAAGAGTCAGAAGATGGTCGTTCGTCCAGCTGCGTGAATTGGGAAAGGAAGCCTCGCAGGAGGGGGGGAGGAGGAAAGCTCTCAGCCGTCGAGGAATGAACAGGAGGAGGGTTTGATATGTGTAATTGAGGACCCACTTCCCGTTTGGGAGGTGGGATATGCAAGGCTGCCTGGGCGCGCGCGGCACGTGAATTCGGTCCCACAAGACGGCGGTCCTGGAACAATGGGATTAATGGGACTCGACCCGTTGCAACTCTGACCACTCTAGGGGACTCGTACCTGAACTAAGCTCCGGGATTCCGGCCGGAAAAACTCGACTTTTTTTATGACAGCTCTTGACCTTTTGTCGTACTTTTTGAGAACGCCCCGTGTCAGGGCTATCAAGAACTCGACCCCCCAATTCACCCTGGACGAGCATACCCAGTCGCTACACGCCGTCCCACCCCCCTGCCATACTCGCCGAGTAGCTGCGAGGTTCTTCAATCAAGCCTTGGAAACCCGGGATGTGGCCGAGCCTCTAAAGGTGCGTGCGTTCTCTTTCCAAGCAAAACAGTCCGAGCTGCAAGCTTGCCACCTCCCTCCTGAGTTACCCCATCTTCTACCTGCTCCACGAACCTACTGGTACTGTGTGACATTGACTTCCCAATGTGCCAATGCCTACCTCTCTACCTAGAGGCAGCTACCTACATAGCTTCCCCTACTTGCATCTCTGATGCGCTGACCATATCTCCATCTCCCTGCCAGATCTCGAGCCATGCCCCCGATCAATCTCTCCCCACCCCTCGCCAGCTTCGTGCGCCAGCCGGGCGCCCTCCTCAGTCTCAATCCTCCCCGCCAGCCATCAAGATGGGCCAGTCATTCTGCTGCCCTCGGCTCTAATCAATTCGTCCGAGCTGAAAAGATACCGCAGCCGACCCCCTTCGTGCCGGACGTGGCGACGTTCCTCAAGGTCATCGGCCGAGGATGCTCCAAGCACGCCGCCGCGTTCCCGTCCTGGGAGGCGCTCTTCAGCACGGACTCGGACCAGCTGCACAAGGCCGGGATCGACATCCGCAAGAGCCGGTACATCCTGTCCTGGCTGAAGCGGTTCCGGGAGGGGAACTACGGGGCCGGCGGCGACATGAAGCACGTCACCCCCGACGGCGTCGCGCACTTGAGGGTGATGGCCACCCTGCGCGAGTCGGAGGCCGGCGGGATCAGCAAGCAGAAGACCGTGTACAACGTGCCCACCGGCGTCAGGCCCGAGGAGCTCCGCCTCGAGGACCTGGTCCGACCCCGGGGCTACTCGTGCACGCACAGCAAGACCGTGCTGGGCCCTTACGCGAAGCCCGCCAAGGGCAGCGGCCATGCCAAGGTCGAGGTCACCGAGGGCATGTGGGAGGACAAGCAGGGACGCAAGATCGACGGCGGCGAGAGGAGGCGTGCTCAGGTCAGGTTCGAGAGGGGCGTCGCGGAGCGGAAGGCCGCGAGGGAGGCTAAGGGCTTCGCTTAAGGATTTCGGTTGCTGTCCTGAAGACCGGCCTGTATCTAGGTAGATACCTACCTACCTAGGTACTTTGGAGAGGGGATCGCTGGCGAGCCAACACCCCGGCCGCCGCGCCCTGTGCATGCCCTAGGTTGCATGACCATGACCTCAGAGTGGTAACCCATGTCACTATCTTATGTATATTTTCTCTCGCCAGGCGGCTTGTAGTGCGTGTGTGTATAACATCAGTCGGCAACAGCAATCGACTTCCCCCTCGTCTCGCTTGTCTGCGTAAGGCCGGCTAAGTGCGGCGTCCGTCTTGTCCCAAGTCATCATCTAGAATTCAGAGGGACAGGAGCACAGTCCAGTCTCTCTCTGTTGAGAGTCTGGCTTACACCTTCCGTGCATTTCAATTCGAATCCCGGCTCGTTCTCGCTGTCCGTGACTTCCAGTTGCCCTTCTCAATGTGGCGCTTGAATCGGCAGTCCTTTCCTCTGGTCCTCGTACGAATGTTGGGTAGACAAAAGAGTGAGCCTCATCAACGCGACCCGCGTGGCGAGGAGAAGGGGCGTTGGGGCGCAACTACAAGTTGAGATCAGGCTCGGCGGGAAGGGGCTAGGCACTGAATGGACTGAATGGATGGCCATGCCCAGCCTGTTTCCAAAATCTCAACTGAATGCTCCCCGAGACTTCCACTTCATGCCTGATAGCCATCCGAGGGCTTGAAACCCACCTGACTATCCGTACGCAGCTTTCTCCGCGAACGAATCTATCTATCTGCCTGGGATGGCTGCCTAGGTGATGTTCTCTCTTACCCTTCATCCCAGGGTCTCCGGAATCCATCCGTGCCGGCGGCGACGACGTGGGTCAGTGCAACGCCCCGAGACATCTGACAGCGCGAGGAAGGCTATGCCAGGAGGAGGCCAAGACAGAAGCTGAAGGTGAAAAGGGCAAAATTCTCGAAGCTCAGACGGCGAGAGTCGTCGTCAGCAATATATGGCAAACAACACCTTCTTCACCCCCTTGGTCACAGGCAGATAAATTTCATGCGACGCAGCACCAATAGTTGTCATCATCACCATCCTGTGTACCTCGGCAACCATCCCTCAATTTCAGCAATTTCAGCCTCAGCTGTCTGACAGGGACGACGCAACCATCCAGCCTTTTCCTCTTCTGTTCTAGAAAGACGACGTAGAAGCTTATGCTTGTGGATGTGGATGCCAGCCTCGCGGCCGCAAAACCTCACCGCAAGTCGCCATGCCCACCCTCATCATCTCCATGACCATACTAGGTAGAACCACCTAACTTATGTAGGTAGCCACCAACTTGATGCGACGTCTTACCCGGGCGGCAGATGGCCGGAACCCTCGAGAAGAGAAGTGGCCGCCATTGTGCTTTCCCAGCCACTCTGGCCTTCCATTGGAGACAATAGTAATCAGCCTCCTATTCTATCCTCTCTCCCTCTTTCCTTTCCCGTTAGTCGGTGTCAGGGGGTGGCGGCGGCGGGGAACCAGCTTCCAGACATATTTCAGTTCTAACTACCTACCTACCTTACCTACCTATTTAAGGTACCTACCTAGTATCTAATGGAGGTCAGCAAACGGCATCGCAAGCATAGCAAGCGAGTGCGAAATAATCTCCCATTGATTAACCATTTTCATCGCAGTGTTGACTCCGTTTTCGGAGCCGGGTCAGCGTTCTGACTCTTCTCCTTTGTTTCCAGATTCTCGGGTCTCACAGGCGGGCTGGCTCTCGCTAGTTTCCTGTCTGTCCGGACTCCAGAGACCAGTCTGGGCCGCCGTCCCGTCAGTCTGACATCTCACCGCATCATAGCGGACATAGGGCTGAGAGCACCAATAAAACATCAATGCACAATAGCTAAAGGTACAGGGGACGCCAAGGCGGGGAGAGGGGTACGGTGTAAAGAAGTCACCAAAGGAAAACCATCGCAGTCGATCTATACTGTTCAGAATTCGTCTAGAAAATTTCGGCTGAGGTTTTCGAAAGGGGTTGTTGGGATGGAGATGCAGACGTGGCCAACGTGCACAGGGCTGGCTGGAACGACCCAGCAGGACGGTCGTTGGATCGCCACCGCTTCGCTTTGGCCGGCCGGGGCAAAAGAGGCACCACTGCGTGGGGTGACTGGGTCAGCCAGCAAGCCTTGAGAGGTGGTGACGAAGAGGCTGTGTTCCACGCCTGAAAGCTGTCGGTGGCTTAAACTAACGAACGACGACGCGCAGGAAGAGAAAAAAAAACGGTTGGTCGTTACGCACCAGATCTTCCGATTTCTTATCGTGTTCGTCGTTTTTCGCCTTCATCTTCCCTTTTCATGATCGATTCCCACCATCCTGGGCCTACCAGTTATAGTAGCAGTGCTCGATTAAGCCCATACTACAGATGGGTTAGGTACCAGGTCTCCTTATCCCACGCGTCCAGCCAGCCATCCAGTCTGCCCTACCACTTGGCACTAATACCGACGGGGACACCGACCTTGAGAAAACCGAAAAGTCGAAGCCTAACGTTCGTGTTGCCACAGACTGGTGATAGGTCCTAAGATTTGCCAAGGCTGAGCTGAGAACGAAATTCGAACTCTCAACCACAACCAACCTCACAGGCGTAATCATCATGAGCCATCGCCATCCGGGTCGCACAACTCACTAGCATCAAGTTAGCAAAGCACACCACACGCCGATCTTTTTTTTTTCTCTCTCTCTTTTTTTTTCGCAACTTCCATGCATCCTGGTCCCCCTTAAATCGTTGTGTCACGGGTGACGACGTCACTCGATTCAAGTAGGTACAGGTAATTTGCACTGCGTCTTGGCGTCAGTAAAGACGGCAACGCAAAGCAAGCCACTGTCTGCACTGCTTGCATCTTTGCTTTCTCACACGCCCTCCCCTCCTGCCCCCTCCGCAGCATCGGGAGCGCACGCCCGACGACGACGAGAATGCCCAAATCAGACCAAAGGTACGATGTACGAACCTGACGAAGTCGTCGTCGTCGTCGGCCTCCTCCTCCTCCTCCGCCTCGCCGGGCGTCGTCGTAGTCACACGAACTGAAAGAAAATACGGTCAAAGAAGGGGTACAGAACGAGGTAACCAGTCCGTCCATCCGTCCGTCCACACCGTTCTCACTCATCATCACAGCAGCCGACTGGCCAGCCATCCAGACAGACAGCCACCCTTGGGTTCACCTCCTTGGGCTGCGTTGTAGGGCGTCGTGTGTTGCAAGACAAACCGCTTGCCCTACCACCCACTAAGGTGCCTACCTCCCGACCAACCTGGATAGCAACTCGTCTCTTTTAATCCCCTCATCTCACCACCCCCCACCACCACCTTCTTGGGGGCGGCGCCTCGCTGCGAGATAAATGTCACCGACGCCCGACTCTCTCAACCATCCACCGGTCGGTTGGTTGCCTGGGCGCGGGGCCATGAAGCACGCCGAGCAACCGTGCCTATGAGAACAACTAACTGTCCGGGCCCTGAGATGGAGGGGGAGAAGGGGAGAAGAAGGAACCAGTCGGAGCTCCGAGGCGGAGCTCGGCTTCACATCGAGAAGCCCGCCGGCCCCGCCAAGACATGATGAGTGCAGTAGTACTCTGGACAGAACAGACTTTGGTGCATCCCGTATTTTACAACGTAGAAGGTCGGCCTGACACAAGGTACCGAGAGTTGACGGCGAGCGGTCCAAACAATTGAATTCCACCACACCACCATCCCCTAGTTCATTGATTTTCATTGATTTCCCCTGCAGCTGATGACGATTTCTGGGACCTTGGGCCTGCCTGGCCTTTGCACCACTTGGACCTGGACCCCTCCTCCACCTCTGCAACCCGTGTTCCGTATGTATGCACGTTTGATGCATGTACCTACCTAGGTTAGGTTTTTTTTTTTCTCCATCCCAGAACATTTTTCGGATGAGTCACACATGTTGTTGAATGAAGCAATGTAAGTCCGTGCTTGGCATAGGTCCGCCCGGAGCCGGGCTCGAGTTCCCACTTATCAGTCCGTTTCCGTCTTTCCTCTCTCAGTCTTTCTCTCCTCGTACCTGCAAGTGGGTGTCCTCCTTCCGTAGTCCCATGTATGTGATCGGCGGTTTAGCATTGGGGTCAAGTGATCAGTATCTATGGACGTACCTACCTATGTACCTAGGGAAGAGAGTCGAACCCGGGGTCGTCGCCATCCCCACCATCCCGCAAGCTACCTTAGCTAGTCTTGTCCGCTAAGCTCGTTTTTCTTCTCCAATATCTAAATATGACTGGGACCCTGAAGGTGATGTGATGGACGCACAGAAGTGCAGCATGGTCGGGCGTGCGTGCGTGCATGCCTGTCTGTCGGTGTCCAAATCAAGTCAACCTTCTCGATGCAGAACAGGAGGGACCGACCCCCAAGGCTGTTGTTGCTAAAGTTATGGTTGCTAAAGTTATGATTAAGAGTTGGGTTTTTTTTGCGGCTGAGGGGCATCCTCAGAGAAAAGAGTAAGTTGCCACGGCATAGAATCGTCCTATCATATCTTTAAGGGAAGTGTGGCGTGTACGTAGGGCAGGTCCTCGCGTGGAATGGGGTGTGTCGCTGTCCCATTGTGACCATCCGTGCCCTTCCCGCCAGCAAGTTTCGAGCGTGTCTGCCGTTCAGCCTCTATCTCCGCCTCTCTCTGGGGATAGCATCAGGGGTTAGGGGCAACGGGGTATGTGTAGCCCCAGCAGCAGCAGCAGCAGCAGGCGGGTGGGCGAGGAAAGCCACCCGGCATCCGGGATTGGTGGGAACGTCAGCCAAAAACGATGGTCACGGATGCCAACATCTCATCTCCTTTTCTTGTTGGAGTGAACTCTCAGCAGAATGGTTGGTCGCTGAACCCGGTCGATAGTCGACACTGACAGATTTCGCTCGCTTCATCCTTCCCGTGGAAAAGCCAATATTAGATTAGCGTACTGTTCTGTGCTCATCCCCGGCACCGTTAGTTGGAGCACAGGAGCAGAATATGGACGGCAGCGGGTACGGAAGCCGGAGCAAGGCACGCACTACGCGTGTGCATGTGTGTATGTGCCCGTGCCTCGGCGTCGGGTCGCTGGCTTCATCACCGTTGTTGTCGATGCTGTTGTATCTCCTCGTACGCGCGGGATTCCGCCAGGGCCCTGACAATCTGTGAAATGACGAACGGTGCACAAGACCCGCCATGAGATGTGACTGGTCGGTGTGGATTACGTTTACTGGCTTCCGCCTTGTGCTTGGTGTGATGATCTGGTGGTGGTGGTGTTCCTCCGTGGGTATGTGTGGCGTGGCTGTAAGTGATAGCAGCATCATTAATTGCAGCTGTGTGGGTGGACTGGGGGCTAGGTGGGCTTGTTAGGTGGTGTCTGTGTGTAAGTGATAGTGGATGAATCTCGGAAATAGGCCAAGCAAGCACCAGACTCGGGCTGGGATCGGGGCGCGGTCCTTCGTCCCCTCCGAGCCCACGTTGATCTTTCGCTTTCGCATCGCTCGCTTTGGCATGCGTCACCACCGACGCATGATGCGGCAAAGAAGAGAAGTAGAAAAATGAAAATAAAGCAAGGGGGGGAAAACTTTTGGCGAAAAGAGCCAATGGAGTGAGTGCGCGTTCTGGCAACGAAGGCTCGATCAATTAGGATCGAACTCGCAAGCAGGCATGCGTAACCCGCATTCTAGGCGGGCAGAGGAGAAAACGTGGCCTTACACTTACACCAAACAGCAACGCCGCCGGCCTTTCTTCAGTATCCCCACCCTCGCTTCCCCCCAAGGCATCACGCCGAATCGGCAAGGCCCAAACTTGATCGTTCCAGCCAAGTCAGTCGATCGTAGAGGGGTGTGTGTTCCTTGTTGATTTCGAAGACGGGGGAGGGAGGAAGGGAAATGGGGTGTGGGCGAGAGGTGAACAGTGCGACCGCTCCTCAGACTGGTGAGGTTCCTTGGTCGCTAGGGTTAGAACTTGATAGTGCCAAGCTGACCAGCTAGGCAACATCGAAAAAAAAGATTCCGTGGTGGGTTCGGACGCGTGTGAGCCCTCACGCAGGCGGTAGTAGTGAATGAGAGGATGAGAGGCAGGGGACCGGGTCCGAAAGGAATTGGTCAATCATATCGGTGATAGGAGCTGACCTAGAGGATTGCCCTTCAAACCGAGGAGGCCAAATTGGGACTCCAGAACCACCATACTAGCATACCAGCATGGCACTGGCACTGAGATTGTCTGTACAGTACTAGTGGTAGTAGTGCTTGGAGTGTGCAGCATCCTTTGATCAGCTCCATTACAGTCAGTCAAGATCTCAAGTCGTCTCAATGCCTCTTGGTGTTCCCATCTGCCGAGGTGCAGATTCTCTCTATCTTCGAGGATTACATGTAGGCAGTTGTACGCCCACACACTCTCTCTGATCACTAAGCTGGCCGGCATGCTCGAAGGCTGGCTGGCTGGCTGGCTGGCTGGAGGTCGAGCGCGGGGAGCCTCCCGTTAAGCTTATTCTCAGCCCTTCGACGATTGATGTGTGATCCTCAATGGCCCGCACTGTGGACTGCTCTGGGCCGTGCTCACTGCCCGCCTGCTGCTGTTTGTGCTCGAGACCCGTTCGCTCGGAGTCGCTGTTCCAGGTGGGACTGGCACCCGCCTCCGGAGGTTTTTTGCCCATAAACGTTGAAAGCTCACTGGCTCCCCACTGCCTCCCATTTCGTGCGAATGAGGGGATTCAATGCGAGGTCCTGCTGGAGCTGGCACACGATCCTGGTCGGTGATGAACTCTGCTCTGCCACATTAGCACAGGACAGTTAACATACTAGGTACCTACGTACTACATGCATCATCGCCTGGGGTTGTTGGATGTGAGGATGTGCGCTCGCAGCAAACCGCCCTTTTCGACATGGCGTCTTGGCGTTTTCCCACCTCGTATCTCACTTTCTACTTGGAAGAGGCCAACAAGACGAAAAACTGCGCGGCATGTCCTGACAATAAAGAGTGGCCGATTCGAAGCGACTCGAAGCTGCGTGTCCCCTACTACGAGTCTTTTTGGAGGAATCATATGACGCGCAAGGCGCAAATTTTAATTCTGAGGTGCCATCCGAGTTAGACGCAGCAGGTACTATGATTCATCCTGAGGACGCAACCTGGAATGCAGTCAGTCCAACCTTCTGACGTAACGCTAGCCTGATTAGTCCCATCAGATTCCGGCGTGGCTTGCAGGCGGCCACCACCACCCCACGGAACGACGGAAGTATTCGGCGGGCACGCGATCTGAAGAGTCATCCTCAACTTTTATAGTCCATGGTCGATACGGCTTCGGGAAGGTCACCGCCAGAGTTCAGGGTTTCGCCCACCGGTTTCCGGCGAAGGCGGAGAAGACGGACAGGACCTGAACTCGCAATGAGCCACAATACAGTGAGGATGTGGTGTGAAGGAAACAGGCTTGACGGCAGGGTGGTCATTGCGGACGATGGGCTCCGCAGTAGCTGGCACAGTGAGAACCTAAGTCATCAACCATCGACTTGCGTTGACAGACTAACTGCAAAGAACCTTCCCATAATCCTATCATTCCTATCGAGCCAGGACAGCAGGGACTCGGCCGGCATCCCTTCCCTGTCTTGGTTGGACCCCCTGTCGAACATTTCTACATAGTCCATCTTCACAAGGATCTCCCACAACCAACCGATGCGGCCGACCACCCTCCAACGGTTCCCGAATCCCACTAATATGGGATGGGGAACGGCTGGGGGGCAGAATCTGGTCGAGTGCGTCCTGATGGGGTTTACTGTCTAGGTACCTACCTAGTTGTAGTATTTTTGGTCATTTTTCTCGTCATGTTACAACTCACATTCCCTCAGTCTCTTCTCGTTTTCTCATTTTGCATCGTGTCTCGGGTTCTTCGTTCTTCGATATCCTACTTGGCCCATCTGGTTCAGCTGGCCGCCGTCTGTCGTCCCCCCTGCCCCAATGTCGAGGGCCGATTTGCTCCTGCAACCGTTGCGCACGTCCATCTCTGATTAACTCGACACGGCGGTTGGCAACGCGGGAAAAACGGGATGGCATGGCTTGCTGAAGTACCTACCTACCTACCTACTTCAGTACATAGGTAGCATGGCTGCTCGCATGGCTGGCTAGCGACCAGTATCGTCGTCCTATCCCTTGCCGTTGACGTTGCTCTGCCGCAAGCCGTTCTGGTCCCCCATGCAAGTTGCATGTCGGCCGCGTTGGGAGCGTTGTCGTCTGGTCTTCCCGTACCCCCCTCCCCTTTCTTTCGTCCTATCCCCGCGCCCTTCTTTTTACTCCCACGTCCCCTTACGGCCGTCACCCCAGGGACAGCAGTCGCTCCTGCCTCCCACACGCCCACACGCCCACACGCCCACACGCCCACACGCCCACACGCCCACACGCCCACACGCCCACACGCCCACACGCGCACTCTTGCCGGTGCGCTGGTGTACACCTTCCACTTATCATCTCAACATACAAGTATACCTACACGTAGCTCCACCTACTCACTCTCGCATCACTTTCGTTCACCCTTTCGTCCACCCTTCACCGCCCACGTTGAAGGCTCAGGAACGACCGAAATAAACACGCCCTGCTTGGCGCGTGGCCTCTCGTTGAACCCAAACACCCCCTCCTCATCAGCCCTCTTTTCTGATGCAACACAAACCCTCTCCCAACCTTCATTTTGGCAGGACCCCGTCATCTTCGACTCCCTGCCTTCCAGCTCCCGAGACTCCACCGCTATCCTACTCTATCCCTGCTCTCCTCCTACATACTCCCCTCCTCCAGGTGGCAGGTGGGCTAAAGGAGACCACGGCTCGTCACCGTCGCGGGTACCTACCCTTCGTCGGATCCACAAAGGCCGCCTTCATCAAGCCCTCCTCCTGCGCGTCAGGACCCGTTGCGGTTGGCCTCCCTCTCCAACTACTTCGTCCTCCTCGTCCACTGAGACAGCAGGACGGCCCATCACACGCAAGTATTGATAACTCCCTGCGTCACCCTCCCCCTCCCATTGACGCTCCAGCCCTCCATTTCCCTTGCTCCATACTACTCGGCCTTGTCCGTCATAAGCCCCCCCGTGCGATACTTCCGCGTCATCTTGGTCCCGACTCCCGTCTTTATTCTCTGTTCGAGTCCTCGACCGAGGAAGTGTCACCAGCTAAGCCCTACGAGTCTGCTCCACAATCAGCCTTGTGATCTCCTACAGGAAACAAAGCAGGCTTCATCTCGCAACACTCGTTCTATTCTTCAGCTCGAGACCATCCTGCAGTCCGCTCATCAGCTTCTAGAGGACGTCCGTCTATATAAGAGGCGGCTCCAACACCTACCTTGCTCGATTCACAGCGGAGAGCACCGCATTGACATCTATCCCCTCACAGTCAGACCAGCCGGTCTTAAAGCTACACCTCTCTCTATCTGCTCATAGTCCTGTGCATTCCACGGCGAAAGAGCCCCTCATCTTCCTGCCTCACAGCCGTTCAGCAGAGCCCCTGAACTTTTGTGAGCTTCGCATCCTCTTTATCGCTGCCCCGTTGTTAGATGTCATCGTTTGAGCAGTACCAGAACGAAGAGTCTACAGTGACCAAGCCCTTCGAGGAGGAGTATCGAGACAACTCTGAATACCGCCTGGAAGGCCTCGAGCAACAGACCACACCCACGCAGTCCCAGAAGGGCAAACGAAAGAGCAACAGATCACACTCCGGCTCAGACACCGAAACGGGTCCTCGCAAGATGCCTTCAGGCTCGTCCAAGCCTTCCTCTTCTTCCGGCTCGAAGAAGTCCGGCTCCTCGTCCAAGGGCTCCTCCAAGAACGACGACTGGAGTGAGGTCACCGACCCTGAGGAGCGGCGCCGTATCCAGAACCGGATTGCCCAGCGCAAGTTCCGTACGTACATCACGCCATCCATCCGTTCACCCCCTTTTTCCCCACATGGCATGTTTTGATGCCGTTAATTCGTCCCAAACTAACCAGCTTTCCACTATTAATTCGAACAGGCGGCAAGGCCAAGGAGGCCAAAGAGAAGAGCGAGCGGGACCAGCGCAACCAGGAGAACGCGGGCAGCAGCTACCGCGTGCCCGCGGCCAGCGACATGACGGGCGAGGACGACACCCTCTCGTCCCTCTCCGGCCTGCCCTGGGGCGGCGTCAACATGCGGTACGTGGTCGAGCGCGGCCACGAGGGCAACAGCCAGGGCAGCCCCCAGCTGTCCTCTGACCAGGCCTATGGTGAGAACAATCAATACCTTAGTCCCTTCGGCGGCGGCGGCTACCAACAACACGGTGGCAGCAGTTGGGACGACAGCACCGGCACCGGCACCGAGGACCAGCAGCAGTACTACGACTACGACCAGCAAAACCAGTATTCGTACTACGACTATGGCAACAACGGTACTGGCCAGTGAGGTGGAGGAAGCCAACCAAGGTGCGTTCCTTTTTTTGTCCCCGTGAGTCAGGCAGAAACAAGGAGGGAGGGAGACGGGGAATCACTATCAAGGCCGGTGACGAGAGAGGCCATTGGGCTGGCCATTGGGGTTTGCTGGGTACGTGTACTGATGGCAAACAACTCGGCACAACAGGATTTGCGAGCACCGAGAGCTCCAACCCCCTTCCCCTTGGCGACGACGCCGTGAGATACACAGAGGATGGCTCCCCCAACTCCCCCAGGAGCACCAGCACAACCCCCAAGGCCTCCGAGAGGCCGTCTTGACGTTCCTGTTTCCTCGCCCGGGGACACACACACGGTCCCATTCGAGTTGACGGGAAGCGATCCAAGACAGGGCTTGCAGCATGGGTATGGCTTCCGGCACAGCTCCAATCACTTCTTGCTTGCCCTGACAGACCACTCCCCTCTCTGGTGGATACTAGGACAGTAGGGCATGTCTTCTCTTTCCCATTCCCCCTCTCATGCGTATACCCCACCCCCTCCCCCCTCCTGTATTACTTCACTTCCTTCCCCCCTTCCCCTCTCCAGGCAGACTTCGGTAGAAGTCTCCCCATTTTCTCTTTTCGTTTTCAAACTTTCTTGCATTATTCAGTTCTCCTTTTTTTTTCTTCTCATCTCTCCACAATCATTAGTGGCCCCCTGCAGGTTAGGGGGATTTTCAGGCATTTCATGGGATGGAGAGAGATCAGTGGCACCTTCGGCGCTAGGGAACAACAAAAAGGGAACATTATACTATGGCATGGAAATCGCAACCATCATGAACGGACGGAACGGACGGACAGCACATCTCCCCATATTAGATAGACGGCTACGGCATGGCTTCAGGACAAGGTAACGGCAGGCAGGCAGCCAGCCAGGGACAGGTACGGTTTTTCGGACGGATCATTGGTTTCGGCACATAGAGTTAGGTCAGGCAGATACGGGACATCGAATAAACGACTCCCCTTATTACTTGCCATCAAGCGAAAGTGTGAAGTGAGAGCATCCTTGCCCTGGATCCCACCTAGAAATTTCTCTGCCTCCTGGAAGAAAGAGAGTCCCAACATAGCATGGCCGCCCTTCTCCCTTCCTCTTCCACTCGGTTGACGCACTGAGTGGACGGACTTCTCGGCTGGATGATGTGGCTGGCGGCATGTCGAGGGCCACGACAGAGCAGGTCTCCTCGTCTCCGGGTACCTGCCTCCTATACAGTGTCTGCTGACCTCCCTCCGCTAACTCTCTCTCTCTCTCTGTGGTCAACTCCATATAACGAACGACACCCGACAGCGACAACGGAGACCCGCCTCGGAGCTCAGGCAGCAACCCGTCTCCGTCCATACCTTGTTTTGCCAAGTTCCCTCCCGTGCGCGCGCGCGCACGAGAAAGAGGCGAAGAGGAGACATACATAGATAGGTAGGTAGGTACCTAGGCACGAGGCAACTAGTTGTATTACGTCGTACCGTCTACCATGAGTGGAGGGAAGTCAGGCCGGGATAGAGAGGAGCATGATAATTGGTTACGTCCTAGGGAAGCTACATCGGTACTCACATCACGGAAGGGAAGAGAAAGAAAGGGGCCGAAAAAAGAGATTGTATTGTCTTGGCAAGTGCCTGAAACTGATTGGCCTTGGGATTGATGACGATGGGCGAGGCGGATGGATGCCTGGAAGCAATATGCAACTCTGAACCTATGCAGGAAGTCTGCTGCCACCACTGCAGCACCACCCACCCACAACCCACCACCTGCCATGGCAAGCACACCACCCACCGTAACCTCAGCACCCCACCACCACCTCGTGCGCACACAGACAAAAAGAACGTACATCAACCCAAGCCACAAAATGTGGTCGATGCATTAGTCCCGCATACATGGAATGGATGGAGAGAAGACGCAAGAGAATGTTCAAGAAGCATTAGAAACCATCGATTGTTAATTGCCTGAGGTCCCTACGCCTGCCCTCCGTGGGACATGTATGTAGGGCGTTCTCTGACCAGTGGAAAAAGTGTGGTGGGTGCCATCTAGATTGTCATTAGTTTTCTCTTCTGTGGCTTGCAGAAGGGCGCGGGGGGCGTTTTCTGGAAGAAGTAAAAGAACCTCTTTGGTCACCCACTCCAAATCCACAGACAGATTCCACACATCACCACCATTACATCACGCACCTCCTGCTCGTGAACTGTGATACTGCAGCCAAGGCTCGCAGCTTGCAGAGGAGGAGGGGGGAAGGGGTCCTTCCAGTGAGGCCGGACTCCCCCCCCCCCCCCAAAAAAAA
>PYST01000280.1:35026-53620 GCA_003049485.1 Ophioceras dolichostomum
TTTTTTTTCAAGGCCGCCACGGTTTCAGTATTTGAATGTTTGTTGCAACAATAAAGCAGGGTACACCACTACCTAGCTCTAGGGTAGGCGCAGTTTGAGGGAGTTTGCTCGACTCACGTGGTCAGAGGAAGAGGAGGAGGACGGCTTCGATGAGTTCAGCCGACGCTGTGAGGCGAGGGGCTGGGAAGGAAGTCGCCGCTGGGACAGGGCAGCGTGGAGCACGAGGACAGATCGTAGCTGTGGGACGTTGCCCAGCGCTGCTGCCGCTGCCGCTGCCGCTCTCCGTGGAATCATTATGGCGCGCCGGTATATGGTATTCAGTCCAGGGTAATCTCAAGATCGCAGTCGGCAAGGTCTGAGAGATGGATCTGCAGTGTGGCTGGTCCTTGTGGCTCAAGTCCCTGAAGAGCCGTCTGTGGCTCTCTCCTCTCCCCGGCTTGGCACGACCCAACCGAGCTGGTTCCCCCCCACAAATCGTTCAGCCAGCGTGGGGCACGGGTTCAGGGTCGCAAACACGCACCACCCTGGCAACCGTCTGAAGCTAGAGACTAGCTGGCCTTCACCATCACCACCAACTAACACTACAGGGGTTGAAATCTGTCCTGTTGAAATCGATCCCTCCACGAACGAACAGAACATCGTCGAACAGCGACGAAGCAGGAGCAAGCTTGTTTAAAAAAGCATGTGGCTTCGTCTTCCTATTCGATTCACCATTATTTTTTTTCTTTAATTTTTTTTCCTCCCGTCCTGTTCTCTCTTCTGAAAGTTAAAAACTCTCTCGTGTTCATTCGTCATCGTCACACACGAATCGAACGCTCCGTCATACGAACATCTCCAACTTTTTTTTCCCCCCGAGCCCTCTTCGATCACCTTGCATCCTTTTTCGATCACCGAGCCCAACCAACCACATACATTCAAGATGGTAAGGAAAAAGCCCCTCCTCACTCCCTGTCGTACATACGCGCGCTGCTTGGATGCCGTAGTTAGTCTCCGTCGGCGTGTCCTTCCCTTTGAATTCTGCTGTGTGGGCCACCGCACCGCACCGCACCCACTCGCTCGACCGACCGCTCGACCGACCGACCGTCCGTCCGTCCGTAACTCCCGTTAACAGCCGTCACAAACATTTCTTTTGTAGGCGCAAACCCCAGAGCAGCGGCGCAGAAACGCCAAGTTCCAGAAGGAGCAGGACGCTCGCCGCGGAAAGTCACAGGAGGAGCTCAAGCTTCGCGACAAGGAGGTCCAGAAGTTGCCCATCTCGCTTTTGTGGCTTGGTAAGTCTACCTAGTCTGTCAGTTTCCGACAACCACCTTGAGCAAGCACCACATCTCTCTCTCTCTCTCTCTCTCTCTCTCTCTCTCTCTCTCTCGTAGGGACAAGGTGATGGTATCGGTGATTGTAATTCCGCGATGCTTGGGGCTGACCACCACCGCGCGATCTATCTGCCAAAAACAGCCGTCCTCACCTTCGTCATCTTCGGCGGCATCATCTTCGAGGTCCTCTCGCGCTTCCTCCGCTAAACGGCCGGCCCGATCGATCGACACACATACATCCCTCTGCCAGTTTTCCCCACTTTCCCTTCTGCCACGACGAATGCAACGAGCACAAAATCAACGATGAAATATATCACATGTGGGAGAGACAAAGCCAGACAAAATACCTGAGGTACAAAGGTAGATCTTTCTTCTTGCCTTTCTTACTTTTCTTGTCCTCGGCAGTGCTGTTCTTCTTGGACTTCTTGGCCTTCTCGCTGGACTTGACCTTTGGTTTCTTCTCGTCATCGCTGTCGTCCTCCAGCTTCATGAAGCTGTCCTCGTCGAGGTCATCAATCTGCTTCTGGAGCTCGTTCATTTCAGACTCATGCTCTGATGAAGACGAGGCTTCGTCATTCGCCTCCTGTTTCTCGCTCTTCTTGCGGTGTTGGTTGGCCTTCTTCTTCTCCTTATCTTCCTTCTGAATTCAACCAAAGGCACAAAGCAGGTATGGGTTAGCAATTGCAGAAGAGGCGGGCTTGTTTTGCGACTTGAGTATACTCGGATCAAGATTGAGCACAGCCAAAGAAGAGAACGATGTCACTTTGTACAGCTCGTGAATGGAACGTCCTTACCTCCTTCTGCGCCAGCATGACCTCGTAGCGCGCCTTGGCCTTCTCAGACTCGGCCATCATCTTGATAGCCTGCACGCGCAGCTTCTCGGCGCCGATACCCATCCGACGCAGGCGCTTCTCGGCCTTGGCGGGCCGATTGGCGATCTTCTTGAGCCGGTCGGCCGCCTCGCGCTCGTCGTTCCACTTGGCCGCACGCTTGACATTGGCCTTGCGGGCCTGCTTGGCCTCCGACTTGAGTCGTCGCTTCTCCCTGCGAGCGGCGGCGCGCTCGAGGCGCTGCTCCTGTTGCCGCTTGAGCTTGGCCTCTGCATTGAGGGACAGAGTTGGTAGGTTGGTGGTGATCAGCGTACGGAAACCGAAAGTGAAATTATCATTGCCTGTCCTTGTGACAGACAGATAATTGAATTGTGCATGAGGCATCAGGTGTGTGCGAGCAGTCTGGATGGAGAGGCAGCCAGCCGTCTGGAAATATTGGGGGCCCAGGATATTCTTGGAAGCAAGCAAACAGCTTCCTGCCGGACGGACGTTGCCGACCGGAGAGGAAGAAGCGGGAAGGATCAGGACGGAAGGAATGAAAAAACGGAATACGGGAGATCGCTGGGGTGATGGATGCAGTAGCCGGGAGGCAAAACAGTTGTTCGCCTTGGTAGAGGGAGGGAGGGGTGTGTGAGAAATGTCGGTCGTGATAGTAAGTCGGTCGACTATGCCGAGGAGAGCTGCATTTCGCCAAATACATTGTTCTCAGCTGACTCCTTGAGCTTCACGGGATCCTGCTTGATCCAGGGGCCCTCTCCGCCCCCTCTGGCTCAGGTCTCCTTCTCCATTTTGGAAGCGTGCGTATGCAGGCGCTGGCGCAATTTCAAGATGATCCTATCTGGAGGTTACTGCCTGATGAGCGTGGGCAATAATTCTTTTGGATGAGGGGATACTGTTTTTTGTCCAGGAAGCTCGAGTTACTGCCGGGCGGTCAACGATGAAAAATTAAGTGGACACAGGTGTGGGGGGGCCAAAAAGCCCGTGCGTGTTGCTTTGGCTCTGAGAGAACTCCACTGTAGCTGGTGCCTCAGACGCCCCAGGTGATGATGTCTTACGCGGAAGGTGAGGCTGAGCTGAGTGAGAGGGCCTGAAGCAGATCCTCTTCAAAGGGACGGGAACGAGGCGAGCGAGGCAAATTTGCTGATTTTGCCATGGGCGCAAGCGCAGCCGCCCCAGACCATATTGGCGGCTCTTGATTTCCTTCTTTGATCCCACTATACCGATGTTTTGCTCTGTCCGAATACCTTACTATCCCTCACCTCCGTCTTAGGAGGAGCGATTCGATTCTGCCTACACCGAGTGGTGTACTACCAAGGCAAAAGTGACGTCATCAGAAGTCAGAAGACCCTACGAGATTAGGAATTTTCAGTCGTCTCGTATCCGCCCTTTTAGTGTCCATTTCTGCAAGTCCCTCCCTGGAGGCGACGATACTAATGAAGCGTAGAGAGAATGAGATATCGAACTGCCTACCTATGGCAAGCACTAATTAGCTCTGTAGTGCCTAGAAACACTGATTGTCGACCTACCAAGACGCCGTTAGGTACAAGTACCTAAACATTGGCCATCACCACCACAGCATGGGGAACAGCTAGCTCTCTTCAATTTCCTTTTCGTCCTCCTCTTCAGGTGGCAGTGCCGGCTCCGCTCCCAGAGACAGCTTTATCCTCCAGTTGATGAACTCGTCGGTCAGGATCTGGCCGTGGCCCGCCTCCTCGACCTTGAAGATCTCGATGTTCGGGGATTTCGGCCGACGCCGTATCCGATAGACGCCATCGTCGTCTCCGATGGTGTTGCGGATCCCTGGACAGTAAAGTTAGCAAAGGAGAATCCTACTATGCCCCCGCTATAGCACCCGCGAACGAATCGGCGCGAAAGAGGGATTTATATACGATGTGCTCTGGAGGGGGTAGATAAAATGATGGAAGAAAGCGAGAAAGCTCTGGCTTCCGTTAAGGCAGGGGGGGGGNGGGGGGGGGGGGGGGGCGAGCAGTGATTGAAGGTGGACTAGGTAGTACTGGATTAGTACCCACATTCCAGAACAGCGGAACAGAAATTGATGCACGCGTTCCCGTCCCAGCAATGCGTCCCCCGCTGGACCATGGCCGGGATGCCGGCAGTCTCGAGCTCGTCCAGGCTGGCCAGCACGCCGTCGCGGGTGCGGAAGCCGACGATGATCCTGGGCACGCCCAGCAGGAAGCTCTGGGCCCACCACTTCAGCAGCTTGCGCTCGTAGATTTGGCGGTCCCTGTTGTTGCGTATCTCGGCCGATGTCTTAAGCTCGACCCAGTTTATTGGACAGCCTGGGGTGGTCGGCTTCGAGTCCCATACTGATGACCAGCATGAAGGATGGTTTGGTCAGCTCAGCTAAGTGGGGATGGAAATTTGGTGATTGGATATTCGCAGTCGGGGGGAGGGAGCACCCAGGCTAGCTAGGCTTGTAGAGTGTCGTTTTAGTACTTACTAGCGTCGACTTCACCACCGAGGCACAGTATTGTCTTGCCGATGCCGGTCCGTACTATCGAGCAGTACTGCTCTTTGTTGTCGACGATCTCTTTGTCACGGTTCTCGATGTAGTCGCGGGACGTCTCTCCCCATGGTGTAGGTAGCGTGGAAAGAGCCTCGAATTTGTATCCTTGACACGTGAGACGCTGTTAGTGTAGGTTCACGACGTGAGAATTTGATGGTTTGAACACACCCCAGAATGTCATGACCTCCCGCGGAATCGGGCTCATCCATGGTGTAGCGTTGTCGGCCTTCTTTGCGTCCATTCTCGACTGGTGATCTTCCTCGATGAAACTGCGAAAGCAGGGTTGTTGTCCGATTCACGTCAGCTCAAACCCAGCAGCGAAGGAAATCTCGACCTTTCATCGGAGTGTTGCAGAGAAAGAGAAGACGCACACGCAATCCTATTAAAGAGTTAGCATACGTCTTGGTAGTAAGCTCCAAGAACAAGACATCGCAGAAGGTTCCATTCTGATGGGCGTACCTGATATAGTGTAGCATTGAGATCAAACCTAGACCCCGTGATAGGAGGGAAGCTAGTGATCAGTGGAAGGCGCGGTAGGTATCGATCGGACAGAGACAGGCAGAGGGTCATACCCATCACGGTTTTCGAAAGGCGCGGCCATGAGCTATCGGGGAGTGACCGTCAGCTGCGCTCTGGCTAAGGGAGATCATCAGGGATCAAGAGCGGATGATAGGCGATGACAAAAGTCACATCAGGAGCAGGTGTCTCGTTAGCTCACCTTAGTCATGATCCCGCGCCAGGTAACGACCTGGGCATCAATCTTCTTGCCCTCCTTTTGCTCATGAGCAGCAATTGTCTTCAGGAGGCTGTCGACATGCTCGGGGGATGCCTCCTCATCAAGCTTGTCGAAGGTCTCGAAGCCCAGCGAGAGGTCCGCTCCCAGACTAGGCGGGTAGTACCATTTCATGGAGCTGTCGCCAAGAATGAACTGGTGATTCTTGTCATATGAGAAACAGGTAAACTCCTGCGGCGGAAAACAAAGCAATTCATCAAGTTGTCAATCGTCAGTTAGAGCTGTATACATCGTCACGGTTGGGTCGGCATGGGGTTTGGGGTGTGTGTGGGGGGTATCGGGTGTTCGGTGTTTCCCTGCGCTCTGTGCACTCCATGTCTCATTCTATTCCGATCTTGCGTTGCTCACTTTTGGTCGCCGAACCGGTTGGCTCTCGCCGGCAAACCGACCGACCGGATGAACCTGGAATTGAAATGGGGAATCCATCATTAGGTAGGTAGGTGTTATCCAATGCGCGAATGGGATTGACGAGGCACCCGTGCGCTCTTGTCGAGGCTCATCGGCTCATGTTGGTAGAGAGTGGAATTAATGAAGCAAAATTCGAGATTCACTGAAATTCGAGAATGCGGCTCTTGAGCTTCTCCTTCCCTCACTGGCACCCAACCACCTCCGGCCACCAGCACCAACCAGCAGAATATCATCGTCCGGGCAGCTACGTGCCAATCGCTACTCCCCACGAAAAATACTACACCAGAACCAGCGCTTCATTCACTCTAGGCAGGCACGAGTTGAAAATCCGACCAGAGGAGTTGCGAATATTTTCGCGATGCAGTTACCAGAAGACCGTCTTGGAGGAGTATAGGAACCAATCCCAAGCGGATCGATGCCCCAAGCCTGTTTGCATCCCCCGGCAAAGAAACTTTGGACCGAACATCGCAGGACATCTCTTGTGAAAATCGGACAAAAGCATGTGTAACGCAGAAACGTAGGACTTCGTTTCGATGTTTCGACTTCCCACCCAACAGAATTTCTGGAAGAAATGCTCGGTAATACCGGTCGTCCAATGCGCGATGTAACAGTAGAACGGCAAATACAGCGCTTTGAATGCTCTGTTTCGACTGCCGCCACATCGGATGGTTGCAGTGGTGCAGACCCCGAGAGAGGAGAAGGCGGAGCGAGGTCATGTCCAACGACAACCGTCCGAACACTTTAGCGTTCGCCACCCCGTGCACCGAACGTTGGACCGTTGGTGTCTGTGGGAATGTTGGAGAGGGAGCCGCTGGCGTTCAGGACGACTCAAGAGCACACTATGCTGGCGGCCGTGAGCATACAGGGAATACAGGGGTTACAGGGAATACAGGGACACGGCAAGTATGGTTGGCAGCTACGAGCCGGCAAGATAACGCGCCCCTTTGCCACGGTCCAAGGTCCCTGCAAGCATAGGTGCAATGTCTTTTTGGAATGCGTGCATCAATTGCATCACGGAGTAGGACGCCCGGCGAGCATGCAAGGGAGCTCTTGGCCTGGACCGCATAAAAAACTTCCCGGAGAAAATCACGGAAAGGTGATGATCAGGAATGCACGTAGTATGTAAAGAATCAGTGCCGGGTGGCGTTTTGATCTGTGCTTCCCGGGGCGCGGTGATCGCCGGCCATGTGTCCCTCCAACGGTAAAGATGGTTGGCAATGGCGTCGTTTCGTCTCAAACCATGCATGCACGCATGCAGGCAATACCAACGTAAGATGCGGGGAAGGACAGAGCTACTGTGTGTATCGATGAGCCCTCGAACTGGAGCCTCGCTGCGCCTCCCGTAGAACCTTTTCACTTCTTGACGGTCAAGCAGTCGGGTGTGCGGCAAGGAGGAGGGAGGCAATGACTTCGAGAGACCCTTCTTCCTGGCTGCGAGGTTCGGTTTTTCGGGAACCAATCAACTAAAAGACCGTACGTCTACGCAGCCCCCCTTCAAGCTTCAGGAGGTGGCGATTATATATAGAGACACGTTGGTGTGCGCCCTGGAATGCCACCGGTTGGCCGGACATAGTCAAAGGATTGCCGCAAGGAGGTTGGCAGGCTGGCACGCTGGCAGGGCAGGGCAGGGCGGCATACCTGAAAAAGGGATTGGGACTGAACTGGGAAATGGGTTGGTGAGGGTGAGCCTCAAGATGCCATCCCTCTAGCTGGAGTTAGTCCGCAGCCGACACACGCCGAAACGACCATTCAACGAGCGTTGGGACCATTCGCAGGCTCGCAGGGACGGCGCACAATCAAAGACGCCATGCAGGAGTTGTGCCGCGGACCAAGGCGACGCCATCGATGTAGCTTGACGTCGAGAGCATGAAACCAGGGGATGCCATTGGACCGACCCCAATCGATCCCGTGAGTGCTGGAGTGTGCCACACCAGGGAGCTTCTGGTCGATGACTGGTCGCATCTTCCGGCCGAACATCAACGCACAGCTAACTCCCAAACTACTGGACTACCTAGAGGTAGTGACGGATTGGTGCACACGGAAGCGTCAGGGGAAGAAGGTTTGACAAGAAAAGAAAAAAGATAACAAAAACAAAAACAAAAACAAAAACAAAAAAAAAGGAAGGGGGTAGGACAAGCAGCATCAGCATCATCATAATACAGGGGAAAAGAAAAAGGGGCAAAGCACAACAAAAGCTTTAACAAATTTTGTGATGACAGTTATTACGTAGTATATGGTGGGTGACGTGCGGCTTGTTCCTGGCAGCCATCAACCACCACAAGCGAAAAAAGGAGGTGAGAGAGTGAAGCTATTTGTGGAGGAGCGGTGGAAAACTTGAAATAGGAGTGACGTGGGTATGCAAGGCCCCAACCCTGCCAATAAGAGGCGAAAAACTGATGAGAACTGCCTGGACCAGGGACTCGCTCACTGGGACCGAGATGGGGAATTTGTCGACTGCCTGATAGCGGGCTACCTGTCTTGTCTGGCGAGATTCGGGCATGTCAGGGCAAAGAGATTGCGAAGGATCGGGTATCTCCAAATCACCTCCATGTCTCGCCTCAATATCCTCCTCCCGGTACTTCGTCCATTCGGTTCGCGTCTTGTTGCGTTGGCGCCCCTGGAGCCACATCTCCCTTTTTGCACGCCCCCCTCCGAGATTCCCTTCGCTGCAAAAATTCACCGTTGTCTGGCCTGTGCCCGTGGCTTGCGTGGCTCGTGGGCTCACTCCATCAACGGCCAGCAGTGTGTTTAGACTGACGGAAAGTGGGGCGCCGCCCTCGTTCAAGCAATCTCGATCTTTCCCCCTTCTTGGACTTCCTCACCCTGACCGACGGGAGAATCCATTCCAATTACACAAAATTTAAGTGGTATCGCTCGTTCATTCACTTGGAGGAGGACTTCATCTGCGTCACCGTCTCTCTTGTTTTTGTCTTCCTTTTCTCCTCCCGTCGTTCGTTGTCGGGCACACTCATTCACTTTCCTCTTTGACTTTCCATTTCTCTGCGTTTGCGGCGGAGGTGCTCCATCTTTTTTTTTTTTTGTTCTTTGTTGTTTGGTCCTCGGTCGTCAGTGGCACCGACTGACATCCAGCCTGCCGAACGCGGAAGGAACCTGACGAGTTCATGCTTGCTGCTGCTGACTCCAACACAAGAACAAACCACCCGCCAACCGACAGACTACCAGCGACTTCAGCCACGATCCACCCAAAATTCCACAGGGACATAAACAGCAATCGGTTCCCCAAACGACAGCGGATTCGTCGACCGCGGACTGTCGTAGCATAGCGAAGACAAGGCCAGCCAGACTGGAGATCATCAACTTCGAGCAGCGTTTTACTCCTCCGTCTCCGTCTTTCTCCCGGTCATTCGGGTCGCGCCTGTTTCTCGACAACGGCCTCGATTCTCTCCCCACCGCGCGCCCGAGTCGAATCCTTCCTCGGTGTCGAGCTGATTGCGGCCTAACTCGAGCGCTCGTTTCGACCCCACCGACTCTAACTTCCTCCACAACTATCTGCCTGTCCTGAGGAGGAACACGAACTGCAGCAGACAGCGCAACCGGCCCCGTTGGTCGTTGACGAACGAAGCAACTCGAGATGTCGTCGATGTACGTGTGCCATTGGGTCTCCGCAGGGATTCCTCTCGCACGTTCTCTCCCTTGATCGTCGAACCCCGAAGCTGACCTGTCCCTCCCTCAAAACTGCAGTTTCGGCAATGCCTTCAAATCGTTTTGGCATTCCATGACGAGCTATGACAGACGTAAGCAACCCATTGCCCATGAGGACGAAATTGGACAATTAGTAACGCCTATGGCCCCCATGCTAACCCAACCTCACCTGTCAGATTCCACGTACGATTCTCCATACCGGACAGGACGTCATGTTCCTCTCGGCCAGGGAGGGGGGATGGGCGGCCTGACATCAGTTGCCACTGCCTCGGAATCCCGCGGCGACATCACTTCACCATACGCAGACGACACCCCTCGGTTCTCTCGAAGTAACACGGCGTACGAACCAAGTGCCCCGTCGCCTACGATGGCCAGCCCAGGTCTCAGGCCATACTCGCCGGGACTAAGGGGAGAGAGCGCCAGGAGAACGAATGAAGATGGTTTCGAGACACAAAGCCCCTCTGGAGAGATAGCAATGCAATCTTTCCAAGACGGCCTGCCACCAGCGCCACCAGTGTCACATTCATGGCGACGGATAGACAAGTGGACGGAAGTTAACTACCCGGAGCTGTACGATCAGGTGTGCGAGGGCTGCACAACAAACGACCTGAACGAGCTCGAGCACCAGCTCGACTGCTCGTTACCGATTGAGGTCCGCGAGTCGCTGCAGATACACGATGGCCAGGAGCGCCCCGGCATCCCCACAGGAATCATCTTCAGCGCGATGCTGCTGGACTGCGAGGAGATCGTGCAGGAATGGGACAACTGGCGGAAGGTCAACCAAGAATTCCTGCTGGATACGACCATCGTGCGGCCGGCGATCCCCACCAAGGTGCTGGGCGGCAGCGGCAGCGGCAGCAGCAGCAGTGGTCAGGCGTCATCCTCAAGGGCAGGGGCGGCGGCCGAGGGCGGCGCCCACAAGGGCAACTGGCGACAGGACCTAATGGCCAAGCAGGACTGCGTCCCCGCAGGCGCCATCCAGAAGGCGTACGCCCACTCGGGGTGGATCCCATTGGTCCGCGACTGGGGCGGCAACAACCTGGCGGTGGACCTGTCTCCCGGACCGGCGGGCCACTGGGGCCAGGTGATCCTGTTCGGCCGCGACTACGACACCAAGTACGTGGTCGCGCGCTCGTGGCGCGCCTTCCTGGCCGTCCTCGCAGACGACCTGAACAGCGGTAAGTGGTGGATCGACGAGGATTCTAAGGAACTCAAGCTGCGCGAGTTCAAGACGTCGCGCGTCGAGCCGTCCTACTTCGACATCCTGCGGTGGCGGACGGACCAGAAGTACGGCCGTCGGGCGCCCGGCAACAAGAGGAAGTCGGTGGTGCCGCCTGGCGCGGCCTCGCCGACGGGTTCCGGGTCCGGCTCCCCGTATCTCAGCCCGACCGAGCCGACGAGCGCCGGTGGCGGCGGCGGCGCTGGTGGTGGTGGTGGTAGTGGAGGCGAGCAGCGCGGGAGGCCGCTCCAGCGCCTGAGCGGCGGCTCGCCGCTGGCGAGCCCCAACAGGCCCGGGTACGGCAAGTCGAGCCCCCTGGCGAGGGTCACCGAGGAGACGTCGCTCCCGGACTCGGAGCTGGGCATCATCATTCCCAACGGAGACAAGGCGGCGAAATCGGCCGCCGCCAAGGAAAAGCTCGTCGAGCTCGACACGCCCAGGCCGAGCATCAGCACCGAGGACGGCGTGAAGGCGACGGCGAGCGTCGCCGTCGCCGCGGCCCCTCGCCTGGCCGCGCTGGTGAACGGAGCGGGAGCGGGAGGCGCCTCAGATGAGCCCACAGCAACAGCAGCTAATAAGGACAATTCGTCATCTACTACCACTAAAGCAACGTCGACACTGCCGTCAGCGGCTGCTGCTGCGGAGCTCAACGCCAAGTCTGTGAAGACGAACGGGAAGCAACCGGCGGTAATAGAGGAGAGTGCGATGAAGACCATCGAGATATGAGCTAGAAGGGGGGTGGGGGCCTGAGGGGATGGGATGACCGGGATAGAACGGGGATGGGAGTTTTCACGGCGTCTCTTTTTCGTCATTTTTCTCTCCCGCACCAAACACATGCATACCACACTTTGCCTCGCTTCCCTCGCTCGCCATTTTTCCTTTCCCCATCTTGCTCTTCTCTCGTCACCCACACATCGCGGCCTGGATAGGCTTGCCGGCTTGCGTTGCTTGTTTGATTCTGTCGATTTTGAAAATAACGACGATTCATATGGGGGGGACTTTCGGAATGGCGTTTTTGCCTTTTTTTTTCTGTTGCGACGATTATATTATCATTTATCGATTTACCTCTACCCTTCTTTTGAGTTTGTTTCCCTTGAGAAACGTCAGCTCTGACACACGGCTCGTTTGTCGTGTCCAGCGGAGACAAGGGCGGATCGATTAAATCACCAACCTAGCATTTTCATATTGAATAGTGCTGTTTCACTCTCTTGGGTAGAACACAACATCTACCCATACTTCTGAACTCCTCGCCTTCCTCCTTTCCCTCCCGCGTTTTCCCCCATTCAACTTTCTTGTGTATACTACTCGCCAACGGGAGGGCAAGGAGAGAGGAGACAGGGACCTGTTTGTTTAAGTATCATGCCTGTGTGGAGGGATCTTTTTTTTTGTATCCCCCCTTCACCCAACTTTCTTTCGCTTACAAGAATTCTTGCTTTTTTGCATAGCAAGTTATAATAGTCCCGCTTGGCATTACCTTTTTCCTTCTAACCATATGGGAGGCGTCTTTTTTTGTCTATCTTCTTGCGTTGAGTTACACACCTTGAGCAGGGACAAAAACTCACTGTTGCCATGTCTTCGCTTTGCTTTTGCTTTCACTTTCTTTCCTCCCCGCGGTGGTGTCGTCTGGAAAACACGTTCGGTGCGTTTTTTGGGCTTGTTCACGCACTTTTGGACAAAACACGTACTCAAAGCAGACCGCAGTTGGACAGTACTTTAGGTAGTTAATTGGAATAGGACAACAAAGCAATATGGAATAAAGAGCATAAAAGAAGTGGAAGACGGTTCAATCCATTGGGAATGCAACCTTTGGAGAGACATGTTGGGCACACTGGGGGCAGACTGAGGGTAGTTTGAGGGTCCAAGCCAGCCAGGGGAGGTGATATGGCAATAGGATAAATGGCTTCCAGCGATCTCTTACACATTGCAGGCGACGCGAAGGACACAACAAAAGAAGAACTTAATATCAATATTCAGTTTAACGCCGAGCTTTCCTCTAACCAGGCATTCGCCAATATGACGTTGATAGTGCTCTGAATAGCGTCAAAATCCTCCTTTCCTGGAGGTTGTACCAAAAGTGCAGATGCTAGATCACAGGAGGTCACGTGAAGTGCCAGCTGATCTCAGGTGAGGTAAGTGATGTGTCAGGTTCAGGTAATGTGGGACCCGCGGTCCGCTCAGAGGCTCCGACGTCGTCATGCTCCGCCTCAGCTTGCCTCGCCTCTGACATTGACGACGACGACAACAGAAGTGCATGCTCTCGACCATTCGCGGCTACCTACCTAGCCACCTCCCGTATTACCGCGACACTAGCCAGCCAGCCAGCAGCGTCTCTACTATTCCCAAGCTTACTCTCAAACCGACCTCCGCGGCCAGCCGCCTCCCGAAGCAAGCTCGAACACTACAACTAAAGGCAATTCCGTCCGCCGCCCACGCGAGAGCCTCCGACCCCTTCGCCTCGGCGACGACAGCTGCTCTTGAAAAAACTGACGTAGCGATACCCATCGAGTTTACGGACGGTTGCCGGCATTCATTCGAGCCCGCCGCTTGACGGACGTTCGCTGCTGCTACAATGGAGGAGGAGCGCCTATGGAAGTTCCGCAGGCCCCAGTGGCTCAACAGCGTGTGGGCGCGCAACTCGGGCGTCTACGCATCGGGGGCTCTCGTACGTGCTCTACTCAACATGCCATGCCTACATCCATCCGTACCTGCATTTGTACCTGTCGACCTACCTGCTGCCTCAATTTTCCCTTGATGCTTCACAATGGGACAGACAGAAGCGCAAGCAGTTTTCAAGCGCCACCAACCTTGTCAAAACGCAAGAACCCAACTAACCGCAGAACGCATCCTTATCCCCCTCAAAACAGTTCTCCCTAGCATTCTACGTCCTCCTCGACTCGGCCGTCTGGTCCAAGTCCCCCCTGAACGGCTCGGACGTGCACGTCACCTTCGTCGACTGGCTGCCGCTCGTCTTCTCGGCGCTGGGGATGCTCATCATCAACAGCGTCGAGAAGCAGCGGCTGAGCGCCGACTCCTCGTTCTCGTACAGCGGCTCGGGCGTGGCGTGGAAGGCGCGCGTCGTGCTGTTCCTGGGGTTCGCGTCGCTGGCGGGCGGGATGGCGGGCGGGGTGTGCATCTTCGTGCTCAAGTTCGTGGTGAAGGGCGTGCCGTTCCCGACGATGACGATGGGGGTTGAGAATGTTGTTGCTAATGGGTTGGTTGGGTTGAGGTATGTTCTTGTTTTGCCTGTTATGTGTTTTTGGCTTTCCCCTTCCCTTCCCTTCCCTTCCCTTCCTGCTCCGTTATGCCGGTTTGGTTTTCGTCAGCTAGTTTCGTTGCGAGACGCTGCTGTATGTTCTCTGCGGTCGGGACAGTAGGTACCTACTAGTCGTTGAGAGAGGGCTTCTTCGCTAACGAACTCGTCTGTGTGCACGTCCTTAGCTCCGTCGTTCTATGGATCAGCCAGAATATGGAGGATGAGTACTCGTACAACTTGGCCCTCTAAAGATACTATTCTGGCCCTTTGTCGAGTCGAGCTCGCTCTTCTGACTGCTGTGCTTTTTTTCTGCTAGTACCCTCTCGCAGCTTGGTTGAAGTTGGTTGGCGAGGCGAGGGCGAGGTCACACCAGACCAGATAGTCCTGGTGAAGGGCTAGGGCTGGACTAGCCGGGTCATTCTTGGGGGTCGGCATTCATACATGGGACCGACGTTCTTTTCCTATGTCATGATACGAACCGGGAACGGATAGTGCTCCGAGTGGAGGAGCATATTCTGCAGGTGCATTTGCGGCAGGAAGCGAATCAGATTGGGCTTCTCCTGGCTGGCACCGGGGAATGAGGAGAGGAAAAGGGGATTGAGGAGAGAGGGGGAGTCTACTGCACAACACAGGGGTTGTCCGTTGATCCCCTCGTTGTATCTGTATTGTTCCACCACCGCCGCCATCAGTAACTACGTTTTCTTCTTGTGTCGTCTTTTTGTTAACAGTCCTTTTAAACTCTCCCCGTTTTTGTCTCTCCTTCTCGTATGGAGGCCATTGACGAGACGTACTCTGGTTGATTCCGGATGTACTACATTCAACCCTTGCAAGCAAATGGCCGAGATCGGTCCTCGTCCGGCATATTCCGGTTGATATATCTCAGACCAGGTGTTGGTCCGATTTTTGAAGGCCTACTCAAGTGTCACAGCATGAGTGGCTGAGTTTGGAATGTCAGAGAAGGCACATGGACAGTCTACATGGATGGCCTGCTAGCCTGCGCTCGCATTTTCGTCATAGTATCATCATTTCTGAAGGTCGACGTGTTGGAATTTTCGCTTTCGCCCTCCCTCATTTCATTTTTAGGCCTCCAACCGACGCAGATAGGGCATGCATCCCTGCACCTAACCAACCAGCCAGCATAGTCGGGCGCGAGCAAAATGTTGTTCTGACACAGAAGCAAGGACGAGGGGACTTCAGCATCTGACAGCCAGCACAGCCAGCACAGACAGCCAGCACAGCCAGCAAAGCCAACAAGCCCGCCCAGCCAGCCAGCCAGCCAGCCAGCCAGCCACCTGTCCTGTCTGTCTCAGAAAACCACGCAGGTTGTAGGGTGGAAGAAATGTGATAGGTGTGACCAGTCATGCCTCGACAGATGCCGTACCACGGGCCCATGGCGGCCTGGCATCCATCCGTAGAGATCAAGACAGACGTGCATGCACATTTGCCCTGTTGTCCTAATTTCGCGTGTGCCAGCACAAGGGTCTGGTCTCATCTCAAGGTCTCGCCATGGAGTTCATGGCAAGCGAGCAGCACAAACGCCCGAAGGTGGTTAGGGGTGCCGGATTGTCGGTTGCCTGCTTCAGGGAATGCGTGGTGGACTCACTCCCCTCCCGGACCACTGCCGCTGCTGTTTTGCCTGGGAAGGTCGGGCGAGATTGCTGGAATCGAAAGGAAGAGAATTTTTTTGGGCCTTCGTCATTTGTAGGGATAGGTGCTGTACCTACAGGCACATGGAGGGCAGACAGCTTCCCCTCTCTTTTTCCAAGGAGAAGGATTAACCGTGGGTTGTAGTGGGTGGGTTGTGAGCTGCAGTTGTTGAGCCGTGAAAGGCTAAGGTCGATATGCACCTCGTTCCTCTCTCTCCCTGTTCACATACCGCACATATGCATGCGAGGCGAATATGCGAGGGCAAGGGAGGAGAAAAAAAAGACGAGCAGGAGAAAATGCAAGTACGTTGTAGTTCAAGCAAAACAAACGGCATGGATTAAGTACTAGTAGCTCTACCCCTCTTAAATACCTCTTGTTTGATTCGACAGACACACAACAGTTTTGCACGTTTCTTTTTCGCGGCCCGACTCTTTTTCTTCCGTTCTCGAGGGGGGAATGCGCGAGGTTGCAGCTCAGCACTACCGACGGGAGCCTGACCGATAGTATCCAGCGAATCAACGACAGCGGGTTGGAGAAAATTGAGACCTGAAAATCTGCACGGTGCCGCGTCCTGTCCGGTCGGTCGACTTGGATGTTCTCCTGGCGTACATTATCACCACCTCGGGTGTCAGGGAGAGCTGCATGCTGCTCGAAACGGAGAGATTGGTGCGTCGTCTTTGTGGCCCCCCTCCCATGCGGTGTCAGCTTGCTGAAGGAGGTATACGAAAGAACTGCCATTGAGCTGGAGATGGTATGTATGGTGGCCCACCACCAGCTTCTCCTATGTCCGGTCTACGCAGTGAAGTCTGTTGAGGGTTGAGAGGTGGATATTCTTTACTGCTCATATATCACATCTATCCTCTGCTTAGATGAGGACCAGGGGGTTGTAGCAAGGATTCGGCCAGGCATCGGCATCGTATTCGTGGGTCACGAGGATGGATGTCCTTCACGTTAATTCTCTCCTCCAAGGCGTCTAGTGCTTTGATCCAGTAATACAATACATGCTTGCATTTTCCGCAAGTTACTAATCCGCCCAGTTGATATCGAGATGGGATAGATCAGAGGAGAGCAGAGGAGAGGAGATGGAGTCGAGTCCCCGTTCTCCCCTGCTGCACATTTCAATTTGTTTTGCCGGTCCATGAAAATGAATTATTTGGTTCCCATCAATGGCAATTCGTCTCATGCAAGTCTGTGTGAATTTTGAGGTCAATGGGTTGATGGATTGCCAATGACCCCACCTCTCTTGAGGTCTCTCCCGCCCAGTCCTCTCTGGAGCTACCCCGCCATCCGGGATAAACAAGTCTTTTTCCCACCCTCCTCCTGGCCCGGGCCTGGAGAGGAAACCAATTGGTTGGTACCTTTTAGGTTGAAAGGGGAAGAAATCAAAAGAAATTGAGGAATCAATCAAGCTTATTGTAGCTTCGCGGGTGGATGGAATGTGAGGCCAAGGGCATGCTGTCCCGCCAGTCATGGGCGGGGGATTTATTGAACAACCACCGTCTGTTGGCCCAAGCTCCCAGTCAACAAGCTAGGGTCTGAAGTTGCCGTGTAATACGCCGTCAGCAGCACAGAGCTCGAGCAACCTCGCCCGTGTCGAACATACCAACGTACATGTGCAAGTGATGTCGACGTGGGAGCTGAGCTGCAGAGACCTGACACAGACGTAGGTACTAGGTAGGTAGGTGGGTACTCCCACATACCGCAGGATGTGGAAAAAAAAGGAAGTTGGAAGAAAAGAGACTGCGCATGTGCATGCCAGGCTGGGAGGGTTAGGCGCCCCTCGATCTCATCTCATCTGGCTTGGAGATGGCTTCACCGACTCGGGGGCCTAGATTTACATCCGCTCAAGATCACATGCTGAGGCTCCTGGAATCTGGGTACCGCAGCAGTGATTGCTCTTCTATTGTCTTGCCCCTGACACCTGTTGACGGTGAGGCCATCTGTTGCGGGGGTTTGGGTTGGTGCTTCCTAAGCGCGTTATTACTCTAACGCTTATCCTCCCACTGAGAGCTATCAACCAATGTAACTATTGAGAATTGCCATTGAAAGATGGAATGCTCGGTAGCGAAGGGTTAGTGGACTACTAGAACCTAATTACTCTGGTGCGTTTGAAAGAGCTCGACCACTTCGCATGTACACAGCCTGTGGCCGTTCCTCCCGTGGGATGCGTATCACAAATAAGTATCACAACAGCATTCCGGCTCCAATTCCTTCCTCGGGCTAGCGGCCTGAACTGCGTGGTTGCCCTGCGTGTGTTGAGGAGGACAAAAAAAAAAATGCAGCTAGTGGAGCGGGAAGGCCGTGCTGGGCTCGGGCATAAAAAAAAAAGCTGGGTGGGAGGCACAAGGCTCTCTAAAAACAGGCCGTGCCGTGGTGCCGTGCAGGGCCAGCTCCGCTTCGACAAGGCACGGAACGATGCCTCACGTGGCGTTCGTTAACTTGCTACTTTCGCACGGCAGCACTCCGTCCTCGTTGCGAGATGATCTCTGAAGAGATGAAGTTCATTGGCGACTCCTTGGGCATCGCGGCGGACCCGATCCTGCCGAGAACATTGGAGCAACAGAACAACGTTGCGGCCCCAATCGGACCCGGTGTTACATCAACGGCCGTTCGTCTCCCATTCCCTTCCAATTGGGATGGGGCAGCATCCGACTGTTCAGAAAAAGAATTGGAGGAGGGAGAGCGGCAAGGAGAGAGAGGAGGGGGGGGCAAGACGCACGGGACAGTGCTCTTCCTGGTTTGCACTCTGCCTGTCCTGATGTGGAGCCACTGTGATGGGCATTGGTGCGTCTTTAGCGCCTGTCTTCAGCTATTGCTCAATCACTACAGCACACTCGCAAGCAAGGGAGGAAGGGAGCTCAGCCCCCAAAAAATTAATGTCCCCGCAAAATTCTCTCTCCCTTTCACACCACTTTCACCACTGCACAATTATGGCCAGTTGTAC